>PVKE010021630.1:0-26320 GCA_004027555.1 Craseonycteris thonglongyai
GGGGGGAGTGGGCACCAGATATATGGTGGTGGAGGGGGACCTGATTCTGGGAGCTGGGCACATAATGCGATGCATGGGTGATGTGATGTGGAGTTGTCCATCAGGAAACTATCTAATTGTTACCAACCAATGTCACCCTATTAAATTTAACAATAAAATATAATAATATTAATAAATAAATAAATAAATAAAAATAAACAAAAAAAAAAGAAAGAAAAGTAATTTCTGTTGAATGGATTTAAACTCAGCTTATTATTTAAAAACTAACTTATAGTAACAAATACATAATATTGTGTTAAAATTAGGTTACAGTTCTTAAGCCCATAGAGATTTAACTGAACGCAAATCTACTTGTTGAGTATTAAAGACAGCATGCTCTAAACTGCAATATTATTTCATCTTAATATAAAATTGGGGCAGTTAAGAAAAGTAATATGAGAAAACCTTTATGTGAGAAGTTTATTTTTCTTTTCCTTCTTTCCTTTGTTGTTGTTGTTGTATATTGGTTGTCCTTCTTCATGAAAATGAGAATATGAATAACATCTTATACCTGAATAATCTTTATGATTTGCAAAATACTTTCATAGGCAGTAGAGTTACATCTTGTGTGGGGATTATGTTTTCAATTCATTTCATAGGATGAAAATTACATATGGGTAAAATTAGCCATCAAAGTCCCTTTACCCATAAGGAATAGCACGCATGGTTTTTAAAGATTTATTTTTATTGTTTTATTGACAGAGAGACAGACAGAGAGAGATAGAAAGAATGGGGAGGACCCAGAGTAGTCTCTATAGTTGTACGTCATCAGCTTTCAACATAGTTTCACTCCACAAGTGGGTGCTGGGCTGTGCAGGGCAGGAACTGGGCCAGGAGCCTCCCATATGGGCCCCAGCAAGGACTGAACTGGGGGCCTCCCACATCGGAAGCCTGCCATAGTTTAGCATATGGGTCCGCATGGGCCGGGTCCAGGACTCGATCCCTGGACCCCAGGGCTACAAAATGAGCACTCAAGCCACTGAGCCATCCCAGCATCCCAGGCATGGTTTTATATATGAGTGTGAAGGTAGTATTTATAGTGTAAAGAATAGCATACAAAATTCATTTCTGGATGTATTAATTGCATAAAAGAGGGCACATAGTTCTACATTTTAATTTTGTGGGAGAATGCACATTATGTGTATAACATAAATACACACATGATGCTGCTTTATGAATTTCACAACATCCCTTGTGAGCCTCAGATTGTTATATCCCTGTGGGGAAGAAAATAAGGCTTGTAGTGATTTTCAAATTTGTCCAAAGTTTCAAAGCTCCTATGTGCCAAAGCTATTGTTCACATCTTTAAAATTACAGGTTCAGTTGTCTTTCTACTCTTTCTACTACCTCATAGTTGGGTTTGTATTTATTTTACTTTCCTGCTAAAGTAAACTTTTTTCACAGCCTCCCTGAATTTTGCAGGCTTTTTTTTTTTTCACTACAGTTAATTTTCCTGGACAAAATCATTTTCAAATCATCCATTTCAGTGATAATTCAGAATAAGGAAAGGCCAAAAAAGAACGGTGTTATTAGGCATGATCTGAAAAATATGTTGACTGAGTATCATCTGACTCACCACAAACAAGCACTCTACATTTGCTACTAGGCTCCTTTAGATGTGTGAAACTTCACTGGGTGGGGAAAAAAAAAAAAAGCTTTACTTGCTATAGCTCCACTGCTGAAGAGGGAATGGGTAAAGTAGACACAAGTGACTGTAAGTCAGCCACTAGTTCCCTTCTTTAGCTCTGGCCCCAAAACAAACTAAAGTTTCCAAGCACGATTGGATGAGCTGATGTGAGTAATGGTGATTTACATCTTGATTCTTATCTGTTGATACATAAGCCCTTATTTCATGGGAAACTGTGTTTAAGCTCTATAATGAATCTCATGCAAGGCCATTTGCTTGCATGGTAATTTGCTTGTTTCCACTGCTTTTTCTCTTGGAAATAAGAGCACTTTGTATTCTTCCAGCATACACATTATACTTAAAGCGATGACCTGTGAGGACAACCAAACAGCAAAGAGTTACAAATCTTGATTTCAATTATTATGCAATTAACCGTCTAGATGTGCAACTAGATAATGTCGCACCCTAACCTCCTTAGCCATATCTCCCACGTAGGAAATAGCACAGTGGCAGATTTAGACATGTAGAATAAATAAATAATAATGCAGCTGTGAATGTCATAATGTGGAAGCTATAAACACATCTATTAATGGACTGTATCAGAAATCAAGAGATGATGTTCATGGAATTTTTCCTGGTCCATGAGCTTGCATGTTGCTTTTTCCAAAGCGGAGAGAACACCAGCTGAAAGTAAGACCTTGCTAGCCTTCCAGGATTTTCTCTTTTTAAATGTATCTTTCTGCACATGGAACCGCATGGACATCTTTAGAATGGATCATTAGTTTCTGAAGAGAAGCTGAAGCCTCTTGGTGTTAAATGACTTATCCAGGGACACTCAGAACTGGGACTAGAATAAAATGATTACGAATTTATGGATTCATGATAGAGCTCTTGAGAACCTATGGCATGCCAGGAGTTTTTGCTCCCTTCACCACACTGCTCCTATCACAATTAAGTAGGATTGTCGTTTTACAGGAAATGGGAAATAATAAGCAAATGGTATCATCTGAGTCCAGTGTCTGAGAGATGTCAGGTCTTGGTCGATGTGAGAAACTTGCTAACAGTGATTATTAGGGAGACAAGGAGCAGGAGCTGCCTGGCTGAAATGAGGCGACGATACCTGGTGAGCAAAGAGATCTGGGGGCAAGTAAACGTCCACGGTCTCACTATGTGTTGTCTTTGGGGAAAAGAAATATTTTTCTCAAAAATGTGGTCATGAAAGGAAAAAGAAAACACCATGCAATGAGGCACAGGAACTGTAGACTGGGTCCACTTAAAGCCACTCTCATGGGCATCTGACCTGTGCAGTTGCATGGGACGCAGCCTTTAGAAGCACGTGATGCAATGCCTCTGTAGTGACCATCTTGGAATTACAGTTTTTCATAAGGAGGTTCCAGCTTTCCATTTTTCATCCAGCCAGTTATGTAGCCTGTCCTGCTCCTGATTCACTTTGAAGTGTCTGTTCTGCCTCCCTCCTCCACGACTCTGATGTTACTCCCCTCTCCTGCTCTCTTAACTCATGAACTCCACGCCCAGGACTTGGGTTTTGTGCCCAAATTCATCCTTAATGTACTTGTAGGTCAGGTTTGCTTAATCAATTTTCCTCCGGAATTCAACCTCCGGTAGAATCATGTGGAAAAATGGAGTACTATTATAAAACTTTCTTTTTCTACTTAAAAATATTTTGGAAACAAGATTTTTGTTTTGTTTTGTTTGGTTTGGTTTTTTTAATCGTAAATATGTCTGCCCTGTTTCTCTCTCTCTCTCTCTCTCTTTTTTTAATACCACTAAAATTTACATTCTTTTATACCAGTGAAATTTATATCGTAGCCCAGATGATATCCTCACTGGGGACTCCCTAACCCCTACAGATCTGTGAAACTAGGTCCAAACCCCAATTCCACAGTCATGGGTGGAAAACCCCATGGTTTCTGCTAGCTCCTAAAGAAATACATACAGGAGGGTTCTTTAGGACCCTCATCTGCATATGGTGTCTTTATTGTGGCCCCTTAGTTCAGAATGAGGGTCTGGCTTCTTCGAAAGATATCCAGGAAGATTCATTTAGTGATTCGTGTGTGCATCTTACTGAAGATCTGAGGAGACTAGGGCTAAGGAGACAAGTTCTTGACAGAGGGTGGAAAGCTGTCTGCAAAAGAATCAATTTTTGCTTGTATTTTACATTAAGTACAAGGGCTGTCTGGAAAGGATCCAGACAAGTAACCATTCTCAGTTATATTGACAATAGCTGGAATTCTTCCCAACTGCCCTTGTATTGCATCAGCATCAGTACCCTGTTAGTTAAGGTCTTATATTTCACCCGGGGCATTTTCCCAATCAAATATAGTTCCCATCCTAAGAGAAATGTTGGTAGAAACAATTTGTAACAACCGTTTAAATTGTTAGCAGTTTTCCTACAGACTCTTTTCTTATGATTTACGTTTTCCTATTTTTGGAATTTTTTAAACAAAATCTAAAGTGGCATCAAAATGACCTACACTTTTCAAACTGGACGTGGATACGTATTCCAGATATTACTGCCTTATTCTAAACTCTCTCATTTTCCATTTTTTCCCTCTAAAAATTTGTTAGTTATGAAGGAAGCTCTTTTTTCCCCCTGAGTCACAGAGAAACACATTATTTATATATTTTTTAGGAAAGCACAAATAAATTTCTGCCTTTTCCAATGTTAAATGCTTGGTGTAAAACTATATTAAAGTTCAAAACATTATAGGAAACTTTTAATTCATCTGTTCTCATCATAACATGTATACTCATGAACTATTACTCATACACTAAATTTTGAGAGAAATGCTATCAGGAGCTGACAGTCTATTTTCAATTACTGATCATCTTTGAACCGATTTATTTTGAGCTCATTGATACACACTAATTACAAACATACATTTGATGATGTATTCGTTTGATCTCATTATGCAAATAACTTCCCTCTGCAATAGTTTGAGAGTCAGGAGGAATGATTTGCATACCGTTCTGCATTAACCAGTACTTCATGCATGACCAGTCGTTTCCTTCCCTTAATTGGAAACTAGCCTTTTAGTCTATATCTAATTAGTTTGCGTATCAAGCAAATGAGCTATTGAATGAAAACACTATATAATGTACTATCAGTGAAAGGTCAATCTCCTGAGATAAACAAGCTCATCACTAGCGGCCCTCAGCTCCAAATAAAAAGAAGAGAAAAAATATTTTTAAAATATAGTTAAAAATACATAATAATCTATATCACAGCTAAAAATTAACTTAACATATAGGCCTAAAATTACAGAACTTAAAAAGAAAATCTTTGTTGACTGTGGTTTAACCAAAGATGTCATAGATTGAGACCCACTAAAACAAAGTTGAATGAGGAAAACAAAAAGATCTCATAGATACAGATACAAGGCCAAAAGCATAAGCCCCAAAAGAAAAAAAGAAAAAGAAAACTGGAACTTTGTCAAAATTTTGGAATTCTATTTTTTGAAAGACATTATTAAGAGAATAAAAAACAAGCCATAGGTAGGGAGGAAATATTTACAAATCATATAGTTGATAATAGACTAGCATCTAGAATGCATAAAGAACTCTACAATCCTAGTAACAACAAAACAAATAAACCAGTTTTTAAATAATGGCAAAAGATTTGAGCAGACACTTTACAAAAAACACAAAAAAAGTTCTGAATACAAATGAACATGTGACAAGATGTTCAACATCAGGAGTCATTAGAAAATGAAAATTAAAAACACAGTGACCCACTACTACTACACACCCATCAGGATGGCTAAAATTGAAACGAATCATTTGTTTGTGGCCCAAGTAAAACCTTTCAAGATAATTGTCACCGGGGCTATATTGCAAGACTAAACATTCAGAATTTTGTTTACCCACGAGACAAAAGCTTCAAACCTCTAACAGAGTTCTTCACCAGAGATCTAAATACCCATATAGGACCAAGGACTGGGCTTTGTGGGGTCTTTAAACTTCCTGAAGCTATAAATAAAATATTATGCATATACTTGTTTATGTACAGGGACCAAGCATTACCAGCTCATAAAAAAGGGGTGTTACTTGTGCTGATTCCTGTATTTCTTGGGGAAAGATGACAGGGATATTAACAAGTTTTCAATGAGGTCGTGTAATAAAAATAGCAGCACGAACAAAAAAGGTTAATAACCTAATTGGGCCAAATCACATAGAGAGCTGAATGAGGCAAATGGTGAACTTCAAGGCTGGGAGACATGGGAATAAAAAATAAGGTCCCTCAGGAGATAAATTCACAATTGAAAATTATAAAGCACACAAAGTGTTCCCTCTCATTTGACACAGTTAAAATATTTACCGGTATACACAGGGAGAATTCACAAATGATAAAATATAAATAAGATAACATTAAAAAATATGGGTGTTTAAATTTCTCAGAAATATAGAAGTGTATGACATCCTAGAAATGAGAACATAAGTCATCAAGCAAGAGCAGGAATATTTCCTTAAATCAACTGGAAATAATAGAAATGAAAAAAAACAACAAAACAAAACCAAAACAGTTATGGAAAGTAATAAGGATCTTAGATAAAATAAAGAGTAAACTAGATGTAGAAAAATAAAAGTAGTAGAAAGTTAGAAGGAATCACTCACAATACAACATAAGAAGAGGAGATGAAAACTGAAAGAGACGCAAAAAGAATGGAAGCTAATAGATTGACAAATTCTAAAACATAAGTAAGAATACAACAATAGAAATAATGGAGTGAGAAAATATTGTAAAAATGGTATCTGAAATTTTTTCAAGAATTGAAGAAAGGCATGAATCCTCAAATTGGAAAAATCTTACCAAATATTGAGCAGGTAAAATAAATTAAAATATATATATACTGCTAGATATACCAAAGTGAAATTTCAGACTACTAAGTACAAAATATAAACAAAAGAAGCTACTGGAAAGAAATTGGAGATCCCCTACAGTACAATGACATTAGATTGAACACAGGCTTCTTATTAGCAGAAATAAATAAATGCCAAAAGATAATGAAACAATACATTAAATGTGATAAGGGAGACTAGCTCTTATTCAAGACAGACAGCAAAATAAATAGAGTTTCAGGCATAGGAAGAATAAGACCTTTCAATGAAAGTATTAGTAACAAAAGTGAACAACAACAAAACAAATTCCAAAAGAAGATGCAAGAAGCAACTGTGGATCAAGACATTGTTTAAAGACATAAATTCAATAACTAGTACCAGGAAAAAACTTACTGACAGTAATCATTTCTGAAGGGTGAATAGGGCTCAGAACTAAAATTCTGGGTTCCCCTCATAGAAGTTGGGAGAAGGTGATTGTAAGAAGAACATGAGAAATCCTTGGGGAAGGTTAGAGCACGTTACTACTTTTAGGTTTTGTTTCTAAAACAAGATAGTATTTCACATTACACTCACATAACCTGTGAATACTTGATTTAAAGAAAGGATTTTCTTTTTTTTTTTAGCATATCCGTTTCTAAGAGCGCCTTTATTTTTTCCTTTAGAAAATAGTAATCTTTTTCCAAGTGAAAGAAACAATGAATCTATGGGAAATGGGGTATCTGTTATTTTTATTGTGTGCTTTTTTTCATTATGCAAGGGGGTATCTTATACACAGAAAAATACGGTAAGATACATAAAGGACTTAGAACTTGTGCCCAGTCCTTAGCAAGCATGAGAGGAGGAGAGAGAAGGGGAGGAGGGAAAGGGGGAGGGAAAAGCCAATGACTCAGTTAAGAGAAACATTAAATATTCCCTGAGTGCTCAGATAGTTGGGTCTCAAGGGCTCACTTCATTCTATGGCCAAGTAATATCTGCACTGTGAGATGCTGTAGATATTGTAAGGAGAGTGTCCAGGCTCCCCAAGGACTATGCCACCGGCCAGCATAAACCAGTGAACCCAAAGAGCCCCAGGTAGAGGTCAGCTGCTCACTGTGACGCCCTCCAGTTTCCTCGTGTCCTGTAGAAATGTGGCCACACCTGTGTCTGCCCTGACTCCGTAGTTCAGTGAGTCTGCCCCACCCGCATTGGCTTTCCTATTGGAAGTTTTAAAGATTTGCATAGAAACCAAACCAAACCGAATACACTTTGGCAGGCCTGTCCTGGTGGTGGTGTGTTTTGTTTGTTGTAGAGCTGGAAGGCACTTTGATGACCCAGGAAGCAGATGGCCTCATTTCACACGGTTGGCAGGACTTTTGGTCCACCTGTTATATCACAGGCGGGGTGGAGAGTCTCAGAAATGTGTGTCTTTTCCAAATGGGTTTGCAAGTACTTGTGCCACTGTTTTATGGACTCACCCAGAAAGTTAAGCTTTTGTTAACTTGGGGTAAACTGATGTTCTATAATCTTTAATGGTTTAACTCAAAATAAAAAGAAAGGAGAAACAGTGTATTCAACTGAAAATCTGGTATCATTGATCTTGGCCTCAATAATTTGTAACTACTTCAGCTCTGGAGTTGGTGGAATGGTGTTCTGTGAACATATTCAGGGTCAGAAATCAGGGTTTGATTCCAGGAGTCATCAAAGCCGATTTTTAATCTAGCCGTGCACAGGCTACTAAACTTCTTAATTAAGGGGTGTAATGGTATCTACCTCCTAGGATTCTGTGAAGATTAATCAGTTAATTAGAGGAAGTAATAAATGGGAAGTCCATGGAAGATAATAAGGATTTAGTAAATGCCAGTCTCAACTCATGCCCTCCCTTTCCTATGAGACCGAATTTTAATGAGGACACCATTTCATTTTAACATGAATACAATCATTTCTTATCTACTCATTTCCTCCTAAATCAAAAGCTGACACAGAGCTCATTTTCCCTCTGTCCATGTGCTTCCTCATTTGTAAAATGAAGTGGTTTCACCTCAAATGCCCTTCAGTATAGGGGTTTTCATCGCTTCTTCCCAGCTTTCCTTGACCATAAAAATAATCTGGTTTATCCCAGCCATGATGTTCTCCCCATCGCTGAAAGGGAGAGTAAGTTGAAAAGCTTGTGGGTGACTAGAGAGAAGCTGTCAGGATGCCAGCATGGCTCAGTGGTGGAGCACTTGCCTCGTGATTGCAAAGTCCAGGGTTTGAATCCCAGCCCTGGCCCGTGCAAAACCTTATGCTGAACTGCAGCGCAACTGGGAACCGTCGGGATGGCAACAAAGGTTCTCACCTCTCATGCAGGACACCCCAACTTCAGTTCCTGCCCTGCGAGGCCCCACATGTGGAATGAAACTCTGTCACAACTAACGATGTACAACTATGGAGACTGCTCTGGGCCCTCCCCACTTCTCTCTCTCTCTCTCTGTCACCTTCTCTCAAACACAATAACATCTTTTTAAAAAGTCACAATTTCTCCTCTATGAAAGCATATGTTTTCCATTTTTGTTAGCTGTAAAGCACTATACCATCATACAATGTATTATTAACATTACTACTATTTTTCCATTCTCATCATGCTGCGTTTTCCTTTTCCCACAATCAAATGCGAGAAGCAAATATTTTATAATAGGTAAAATCTATAGGTAGGTCCACCAGGAAAAAAAAAAAGATACAGTATATGTGTATATCCGTCCCTCCGACTTGCACTAATCGTAGCTCACGTGCCATCGCAACTCCATTCCGTCCCGTGTGCTAGTCACTCCCTTTCCCCTCTGATTGGAGGGCAATGCCGATGGCTCCTGCCCTGCCTGTGATCAGAAAATCTGGGTGCTGTTGCTGCCGCCACTGCAGTTGTGGAGCCCCCATGAACTCTGTACTGACAAGGAGAATTCTCTCCATGCGGGCACTGGATAGATTGGACAAGAGAGGGATCTAGCTCCCCTCGTAGTTACTGGGAGTGGCTGAGTGACCCCACTTGGGAGTATGGAGGTGCTGCTTCCTGATGGGGCAGACTTTCCTCCGAGGGAGGGAGGAGGGAGGCTGCAGAGAAAGCATTCTCTCTTCCTCACCTCTCCTTCCGCCATGGACAGTTCTGAGACACAGTCTCTCCCTACCAACACCAGGCGTGGCTGGAGATCCCCTTAGCCACCTCGGTAATGCACCCTCTTGGACATGCTCTCGGACACAGACAGGGCTCCCTGAGGAGCAGTCTCTGTGACAAAGTTTGCTGTGCTGTGTTAGGGACTTGTCTTGGGATCCATGCTTGTAAAATGGAAGCAAGAAGCCGTGTGAGTAGAGGAGGAAGTTGAGTTATGGGGCAGTCCCGATGGAGACATCAGCTATTGCTGTAAGTAGCTTGGAGGGAGGTTCTTCCGCCATTAATCTTTTTGATGTTTCAGTGAAAGCAACAGGGCCAAGGCAGAGGTCAACTCCAGGTATCATTGCCTGTGCAATCTCTACATGGGGCCTCCTGGGGGTATGCTAGGTCATGGCCCATTGGTGAGTACGTACAAACGAGACAGACACCGTCTCTATGGAGAGAAGAGGGGAAAGGAAGGAGAAACATTGCCAGTCAGGGCAATGAAAAGAGGAACTGAGATGTAAAGGCAGGGAAGAAAAGATTTGACCTACTTCTTGACTGAAATAAGGTCTAGCCGTGGGTAAATATATAGTCTAGTCTCCACCTAGAGCCACAAGAGTAATCCTACCTGTCATAACATAACTGTTTCCAGGGAGATATCGCTCCAACTATGACTGCTTGCTACTCCACTTTTCCTTCTATCTGCTTTTCTTAGAAATCATCAATGATTTCCCTTAGTGGGATATGTATGAGTTTCTCTTTTGACCTATGTATGAGAGGGTGATGTTAGTAATTATTAGCATAAAAATTTTAGTCTTTAGCTTAAGTCATACAGATAAAATGATTTTCCCATTCTGAGGAAGGAGAAATTAGAACACAACCCACTCCTACTTAATTAGCCCTCTTTGTCTGCCAAGATTTCATTCTGCAAGTGTTTTGAAATGTAACATGTTAGAAATGAAATAACACAGAGTCCTCCAGTGCTCTCAGGGGAGAGATGGGTAAAAATCATTTTTAAAAAAGCAAAAAGTATTGGGAAAATGACTAAAGGAAGCAGCTCTGACCTATAAAACTAAAGCAAACCGTATGTTATGGCAGAAAATGACTTCCTGTCGCTCTAGACGGCGATTGCGTGGGAAGGCCCCCCTGTCCCTTCAGAAGACTGTGCTTTGGCTACAGCACCTTGGGGCATCACAGGGCCTTGTACCCTCTGACCCCAGGGCTCTGGGCTGCTGTTCCTCCGTGTCCGCCACTGAGCTTGCGACAGAGCCAACAGCAATTACTGAAATGTCAGGCAATGACCTACTTTCTAGTTTTGTGAACCAGTAATGCTAATTTAATGCTCTCTTTTCCAAAGCACAGACTTCATTGATTTTTCAGATCAATGCCAGCTACCCTAGACCAGGCAGCATGGAACAGTCCTTAAGCAGTTCTGCCGTGGTGAACAGAGCTGCACAGACAACGGAATAGTAAAAGCATCTACAGTGCATTCTCTATTGGGTCTGTGCGTTCATTCTGAAATAAAATATCTGCAGGGAAATCAACAGGGTGGCAGAGTGACCTTACCAATCCATGGCAAGATGCCAAGAAGGCAAGAAGCTTGGGGCTTGTCAGTGTTGGCTAATAGGTGGCTGCAAGTTTGAGGTCATTTAAAGAAAACTCAGGTATTAGTTCCGCACCAAAGAGAGAACTATAAAATGCCATAGATATAGAAGGGGCCATAGAAATGATTTTGTTCAGTGGTCTTCAGTTGATGGGTAGGCTATGTGGGGCATGGGGGCTATTCATTGGAATCACTGGGGAGCTTTTTCAAAATACCAAGGGGGTCAAAAAATGTGTACATATTTTCAGAGATGTTATCTATGTATTACTTTGGAAAGTTGAATTGAATTATGGTAGCACTATCTGGTATCATGTTCATATCAAAAGACAGCATTAGTCATATGAATACTAGCATCACCATGCGACAGGAAGGACAGTCAAAGAAAATGGCAGGAGCATGGTTGTCTTTCGAGGAGTGCCAGACCATTTTGAAGTGGTATTTGAAATTTGAGAACTTTGTGGAAGTACAACAACAGTGGAGGCATGAATATGCAACAGAACCTCTAACATGACTAACAACTGCATGCATTCGTGGTAAGTTTGAGACACATGGTCAATTGAAACAGCATGAGCAGTGAATGACACAAGTGGACATGTTGGTCAACGTTGCTCAAGCAGTAGTTCGCCGTCATCACAAGTGTCTGGACGCTGATGGTCACCACTTTGAGTCCCTCTTGTAATTGCAGAAGTCAAACGTGACTTGCATTCATCATTTGTTATTGGCGTATATTGAGCATTACAATTTTAACACAATTTTTTTCTTTCTTAAATTGTGTATACATTTTTTTTTTTTGGTACCCTCTGTATATACACAGGTTACATAAACCCTCTTGACTCTACATGAGGGTATGTTAGAATCTGAGAGGGTTGTGAGGTGGTCTCACAAATATTTTTAATTTTTTTTTTTTAAAGATTTAGTTATTGTTTTTGACAGAGAGAGAGAGAGAGATACAGAGTCAGAGACAGAGAGAAGGGGGAGGGCCCAGAACAGTCTCCATAGTTGCACATCATTGGTTTTTCCACATAGTTTCATTCCACAGGTGGGCGAGGCTGCACAGGGCAGGAACTGGGCCGGGGTCCTGCCCCGGTGAGAACTGAACTGGGGGCACTCCCCAGTTCAGCATATGGGTCCACACGGGCCAGGGCCGGGGCCGGGATTCGATCCTCGGTCCCCGGGGCTGCAAAGTGAGCGCCTAACCCACTGAGCCATCCCGGCTTCCCATATTTTTAAATTTTTATAAGTAACTCCACACCTTCCTAAACAACACACTGTTGTACAGAAGACAAATAAAATAAAATTAAGTCCCAGAGAGGAGGCTTTAAGACAAGCCACAGAGCTAATAAAATGTAGGACTTGAGCTACTTACCCAGATGTTCTAACTCCAAGCACAGAATGCTGTTCATGTGCTTCATTCTTCTGAGAATATGACCGATCTGTTGTTAAATGTAGAGATCTCATGATATAATCCTTTGGATCCCTTCACCTCAGTGCCTACTTGAACTCTTTTCAAATTAATAGTTAACTTGAAAACAGAATCATCAATGTCTTACCCAATGAGATTTGTACAGCTATCTCTTTTGATCTAATATGAGAGGGTTACATATGTGTGAGTGGATTTCTGAAAAACAGCAGATAGTTGGGTCTTCCTCTTAATGCAATTTGACAATCTACTTAAAATTGGAGTGATTAGACTATTTAAATTTCATGTCATAATCAATATGGTTGGGCTAAGATGTTCTGTGTGCATGACTTACTTATTTTGTTCTTTTCTCTTCCTGCCTTTGGGGGTGAGGAAGTTGGGTAAGGAGGTTAATTTACACATAATTCTATGTTTTTCTTTATTATTATTTTACTACCTGTGTCTCTTTGTTATTGTTGTCATCGCTTTCTGGTTGTTACTCTAGGGTTTATGGTACACATTGTTATTATTTTTGCTTTAGGCAGTCAATTATCCTTTAAAGAAAAACATGTGATTAGAAAAAGAGCATTTTCTATATATTTATATATTTTTAATTTCTAGTGCTTTTCATTCTTTTATCTGATATCATTTTTCTCCTACCTAAAGAATCTGCTTTAATATTTCTTATAGTAGACAAGGGTGTGCTAAAGACTACTCACATAGGTTTGTGAGAGTCTATTATATCTATCTCTTCCCTACTCTGTGTTCATAGATGACTGGTTGGTACTTTGAAATTGGCCACAGTAGGATTACTTACACCATGAAAATTGGAAAGCATAACAAATCTGGGCGTGTTTTTCAGAAACATTTATTAAACATTTGCCATCATACAACTTAGTGCAAGCCCAGTTGGCAATAAGCTCTCTCTGCTTTTATATGTCTTAAAAAGTCTTTATTTCATCTTAATTTTTTAAAAGAAGCTTATGACCCCCACTAAGGTAAACATAAACAAAATAACACCACTGTACTTTATACTCAGGTTACTAAAAACTAGTGATAAAGGAAAATCCTAGGATAAACCAAAGAGAAATAAATAGGCACATTATGTACAAAAGACCAAACATAAGAATGAGAGTAGAGTTCTTATAAGAAAAAAGAAATATTGCAAGTCAGAAGAAAATGGGGTGACATCTTTAAATTACTGAAAATAGTGAACAATCAGACTTCTATACCCAGCCAAAATGTCTTTCAAAAAATGAGGCAAAAAAACCCCCAAAAAAACAACTGAGAAAGCACGCTAATCATTGCCATGCTAAGGGCAAATCATTGAGAAGTCTGCAGGAAGTAGTGAGGCACCTTTTGGTAGAAAAGGCATCTTTTAAAAAAGAAAGCACACTGACCCAGCAGTAAAGTTCAGTGTCAGTTGGTGTAAGAACAGTGCTGTAAGTGCAATGTGGAGGCACTTAGATTTTGCACAGGGCCCAGTGTCTATGGGATTCATATCTGAGTCCAGGGATAAAGATATACACTTGGCTGTAATTAAAAACTGAAAGATATGTTTTCCTAAAAGTTTTATGATACTTGGGGGTGTAATCAACACCATGTGGACACTCTTTTAACAGAATATAACAGCAGAGATGTGGAGCAACATTGTGTTCAAATTGGCCCTCATCTGGTAATGGTTTAGATTTGTTTAGGAGCACAGATGAGACTCATCTGAAAGTCCCCATAAATATGAAAGGTGTCTTTGCTGAGGGATGACAACCCTGCAGTAGCTGTGGGGAGAGAGCAAGTAAAGATACTTCATCTGGCATGGACTTATGTCATGGACATCACCAGGATCCTTTCTAATTCTCCTCCTACTTTTTGGAGTCTTTCCCTTATTGTGTTCCAAGTCCTTAGGGTAGAAGTCAGAGAAGCTTTCCCAGCCTTTCTTAAAGCTAATGTGAAAACACTTAGACAGACTACACGAGATTACTCTGTGGAAGAAGTCAGCATTTGGAAACAGAGGGAATGCATTATTTAGAGAGAATAACTAGAGACATCTGACTTGCAGAGAAGTAGAGATGGATGTTCTAGAATTAAGTGTCAAGCAGCAGTTGGGTCTGTGCTGAGTGGCAGCAGCTGCAGAGTCTTTGCTGGATTAATCTTAGTGTGTGGTTGGGGTACTGTTCTCAGTTCCATAGCTTCCCAGGCCCATTTTCTGACCTTCCAGAGAATTTGGTACATGTGTAATATCCTTAAATATATTTTTTACTGTGCATACTACTTCCTTAAGATCATCCAACTCCTGGATGATTATCCAAAATGCTTCATTGTGGGAGCAGACAATGTGGGCTCCAAGCAGATGCAGCAGATCTGCATGTCCCTTTGTGGGAAGGCTGTGGTGCTGATGGGCAAGAACACCACAATGTGCAAGGCCATCTGAGGACATCTGGAAAAAACCCAGCTCTGGAGAAACTGTTGCCTAATATCTGGAGGAACGTGGGCTTTGTGTTCACCAAGGAGGACCTCACTGAGATCAGGGACATGCTCTTGGCCAATAAGGTGCCAGCTGCTGCCCATGCTGGTGCCATTGCCCCTTGTGAAGTCACTGTGCCAGCCCAGAACACTGGTCTGGGGCCAGAGAAGACCTCCTTCTTCCAGGCTTTAGGCATCACCACTAAAATCTCCAGAGACACCATTGAAATCCTGAGCGATGTGCAGCTGATTAAGACTGGAGACAAAGTGGGAGCCAGCGAAGCCACGCTGCTGAACATGCTGAACATCTCTCCCTTCTCCTTTGGGCTGATCATCCAGCAGGTGTTTGACAATGGCAGCATCTACAACCCAGAAGTGCTAGACATCACAGAGGAAGCTCTGCATTCCTGCTTCCTGGAGGGTGTCTGCAATGTTGCCAGTGTCTGTCTGCAGATTGGTTACCCAACTGTTGCATCAGTACCCCATTCTATCATCAATGGGTACTAGTGGGTACTGGCTTTGTCTGTAGAGACTGATTACACCTTCCCACTTGCTGAAAAGGTCAAGGCCTTCTTGGCTGATCCCTCTGCATTTGTGGCTGCTGCCCCCATGGCTGCCACCACCACTGGTGCCCCTGCTGCTGCCGCAGCCCCAGCCAGAGTTGAAGCAAAGGAAGAGTCAGAGGAGTTGGATGAGGATATGGGATTTGGTCTCTGACTAATTCCCCAAAAGCAACCAGCAATAGGGTTCTGTTGTTTTCACCTCAGGACCCCAGTTGATACATCCCCTGTTGTACCCTGAATTCTATAGCCATAATCCCAAAGGCTCCTCCCCAAACTTTCCAGCACTCTCGCATTCTCCCAAGTGCTGCAATTTCAGAAAGCTGACTGCTTGCTCACATGCAATCCACTGATGGATAAGATGCTTTTGCTCATGTATTCCTAACACGCTTCCAAAGAGCCTTGTGAATCCCACAGGACCTCAACTTGGCAAAGGTGGACTATTTTTCAAGGGACACTAGAGGAATGTTGAGCAAAAAGCATATCCTTGAGAATAAGGGAGTTCTGTTTCCTCTCCGTAATGGCAAGAGGAAGAACTCTGGTGGGAATGGCATGGTTCTCTTGTACACTCAGGATGCCTGGTCAAAACACCCACTCCCCAACCGCAAGGCTACGCCAAAGGGACCTGGAAGAACATGGAATGTTTTGGTCACTGAGGCGGCCACTAACTGTCACGTCTACAATGTGTACTTCAGAAAAATTGGAGAATAATTTCTTTTAAAAAATTAAATCAACCTGGAGCTCTTGCTGCATGAACAGGAAGGCATCTTGACTGGCCAACTGTTGAAAGAAATGAGTTATTTGAGTGTGATATCGCCTCAATTCTTCCTCTATTAGTAGAAATAGAACAAGATGTCTTGAACATGCAGGCTTTTCCCAGGATGGTCCAACTCAATTTGTAATTGGTCATGAATTTGGGGATGGGTAGTTGGCCCAAGGATTGGAAATAACGTAATTTTAGCTGTTCACAGACTTTCTCTCCTGTTGCCTCACAGATGGTCTCCCTGGGCTCCTTCTCCTGTCTGGGGTCTCCCTTGCTCTCCTCACCCTCCCTCCCTTTCCAGCACTCAGTGCACCTCTGGCCTTCCCTACACTAGTCATAAGGCAGGAGGGACACAGGTGGAATTGTGCGTAATATGTGATGATAATGTCTAATGACTGCCTCTCTGTCAGGGTGGTTGCATTTCAACTTTAAGCCAAAGGATGGAGGGACATGAATATCTGCCTCTGACTTTCATATCATGTGTAGATTCCTGTCCCTTGTGAAGCTGCTGATGTGGCTCCCAGACAGTAACATAGGCTGGTCCAGTCTGTATTTACCTGAGAGCTGGGTGTACTTTTACAGGCATTCTTCAGTGGACAAGAACTGAAAGTTAGTCTCTGCAGCCCTCTTGCTAAGCAATCTGTGCAAAAACTTAAAAAATAGAAGAGTGAATGCCAATCTGAGGAGTTGTTACAATGCCCGTGTGTCCTGCCATTCCTGTAATAGTCAGGTCACTCACCTTCTGCAGGAACTGACCCTGCGTAGGAGCATTTGCCTTTGAGTGGTCTGATAGCATCATTGGTAATCTCAGTGTGACACACAGGGTCAACAGGTTCACTAGACAGCTTTGGGAGCATAGCGACTTCACCCACCTAGACCCCAGGCTGGGAATAACGGTGACTTACATCTGTTGTAATGCCTGCTAATTTGCAAACACTTCCATACACACAGCTTTAGGAGGACAAGAGGACGAATTGTTCCTACTTGATAAAAGGGTCTCAGAGTTAAGGGTGACACATCTAGGAATGCTAGAGAAGGGACTGAAACTGATTATACATCTAGCACTCTTTCTACCACATCCCACTCTTCATCATGCATCTCCGATGGAGGACATACACATATACATGTGCACACACACACACACACACAAAGATGATGAGTACTGAACTAACCCTTGTACAGATATTTAGAGAAGGAGCTACCGAAGCGTCATGACGGGTTGATAAGGCCACAAAACTCTAGGTAGGGAAGGATTCCACTTTTTACCACACGAATATGTATTGCACAACTACTGTGTGCTGGGCACTGGACTAGGAGCTGGGGTACAACAATGTGTAGGCTTCATAGGGTTATGGTCCTTCAGGAGCTAATCTAACCCACTAATAGGATAAGAAGAATTGATCATTTTAACAGCTAAGGGTTAGGTTCATGGTTGTTTATGACTGCCTGATGCTGTAGTTTTATTAAAATTCTCTTCCCCAGCTGGGTGCAAACCTTAGAGGGCAAAGGTCACACATTTTTATAGCTACCATGTCACAATTCAAGGGAGGGGAAGGGAGTACAACGTGTGAAAAATTCCAGGAATGGCTGTGTGGAAAGGGAGTTGATGGCCGCTGGTTGTACTGTTAGTTTTGACCTCCCTAAATCACTCCACCAGGCCCCACTAGAGTCATATGTTTTCTTTATGTAAAAAGGTCTGTGCACAAAAATGTTGAGGAGTTGAGCATCCAACATGTGTTGAGGCCCATTGAAATTGCTTGAATAAAACATTTGAGTTACTCATCCTATGTAGGCGAAGGCATAGGTACCTGGCAACTGTTACCTAAAGATACTCATGTACCTTAGTATTTAAATTCAGCAAACATTTATGCATACTTACTATGTGCCAGCAGTCATAATACTGACCACATTTCATTAAGAGCTTCTAATCTGCAAGAGAGAGGAGACCTATACAGAAAAGCAAAACCTCAAAGTTACTAACAAAGTAGCACACAGGCACATAGGAAATGGATAAAAATGTTGGAGGCAAGTAGATACTATAAGTAATAGATAAATGATTAATTTCTTTGTTCAACCAGTATCTATTTATCCCATGTTTCTGAAACTTTGGTAGTTGCTGGAGATGCAGAAGAGAATAAAACATCATAAGTTCTTGCCCTGATGAATTTAAATTCTAGTGGGAGAAATAGGTAACAAATCAATAAGGGATAATGTCACCATACACCTTGTTTCCTAACCACCTCTCACATGTTCATTATATTGCATCCCTCCTGAACTAACATTATTGTATGTATGAGTAATTTTCATTCATATCTCTCAGATGTTTCCTTACTTATAAAAGTTTCCCCCACTTTCTGGTCTGATTTAGAGGGTTCCTTCCCATTCTTCAGGGCTCAGCTCAAAAGTCACATCTCCTTCCAAACCTTTCCTGCTAATTTAGGAAATGCTAACCTTCTCTCCTCTGTATTGCCATGCACTGAGCCTCAATTTCTGCAGTTGTAACATTGAAATGCAATTAAATGTTTCTATATCTTTTCCCCCATTTGACAAGGAGTTTCTCAAGAGAAGGGACCTTCCATGACCTGGCCCTAGGAAATCCCCAGCACATGTAGTTGAACTGTAATAACATTATCAACCACAGTGATGCCAATCAAAGAACTTAGAGCACATGTATTCATCCATAAAAATTAGACACTCAAAAGGCATAAGCACCTATTCAAAGCTTTTTTTAATTGAGAGATATTACTGATCATTATCATCATAGCATCAAAATCCAGTGACATATCAAGTTTTGTAGACCTGAACAAGGTACATGATTTTGAAGTAAAGAATAAGTGATCTATGTGAAGAAACCCTCATGTGTACAGTTCCCAGAGGGACATTGGAAAGCCTCAGCCTTTATTTTCTCTTGGACATATATTTCCTCCAATTTCAAGGACAGCTGTTGGAAGGAAACAAGGCCAGGGGCTTATGGGCCATTGTGAGTCTTAAAAATAGAAAACTATATTTTTCATTAAGCAGTGTCTACCTTTCTTCCTAGCATAGTATCCCATGTCTGTACCCACATAGGTGACACTCTTTGGATCTTGGGAGATCATCCTGGACACAGTAGCTCATTTCATAGTTAACAGAAAAATTGGATCAACATTATTTGGATGACTCATCCAACATGTCTGTGTGACAGAATCCCAGGATTCCCCAGTTTATTGTGCACGCTTTTGTTTGTTGAGCTTGAATGGAGAAAGACCAAATCTGAACATGCCCATTCCTATTGGTCTACAGGACTATGATACGAAAATTGTCTGTCAAAGCTTTGAGTCTCATTAAGGAAGATATCAAGAAAAGGTAGAACCCGGCCACATTTCTGTTCAACAAAGTCTTCTTGGTATCCATTACTTTGTAATAAAATTATCTTTCTGATAGAGAGAGAGGAAATAAGGCAGATTTTAAGCCATTTTTATCAGCCCACAGTCTTAGCATTCCCTACACCAACAGCCTTCATTCTGAAAAGCCCCTTTCTGTCAGCCTGCATAAATCACTTGTTAGAAATCCAATCAGTGATGATGAGCGTGGGCATTATAAAGAGTCATGCTTTGAATCTAGACGGTTTGACAAATTTTCATATTATTGGGCTAGAAAAATGTTGCTTATAGCAGTATTAAACCGGTTATAATTTAAAATCTGTATAGTTTTGCCTGTCAGCTAAAGACACGAGAAATAGTAGTCAGGAACTCAGCCATTTCTCAGGAGGGCTGGCCATACAAGATGAAGAGGAATCCACTGCTCTACCTGTGGTCAACCTTCACACTTAAGCACACAATAGAACATGTTAGGGGCAATGTCCAAATGGCTGTTCATCTTGTACAAGACCCAGCAAGCCCTACGACATCACAGTATTACTTCTGCTGGACCCTGTATTTAGATCTCAGGACATTTTTACCTGGCACCTGACAACTGTGATGACCACTTCACCTAGGGAACAGCTGACCTCATGATAAAGCAGGTTTTGTGGTGGACACTGTTTGCTTTTGACTGTTCAGCAAAGCATGGAAGAGACAGAACTCAAGAAAAAAAAAAAAAAGAAAGAAGACAGTTGTTTTTTTCATCTTCATTGATTCTCAAGACATTCTCTGTAGTCATCACCAATTTTAACTATGCATGGGAACACCTTCAGCTAGTGTGTTCCACAGGGTGTCGTTAACCCCGGAGAAAGCTGACTCCTTTACGTTGAGCCAGAACGTTTAAAAGGCATATTAGCATCTCACAGTCACATCACTGAAAGCTCCCAATGGGTCCCTGTGGATGAAGATAAACAGTCATTGTCCTTAACCTTCAAATGATCAGCGGCCACAGTGACTGGAGTCGTCTGGGTTCTGTGTCTTTGATCTAAAAAGATTCAAGGTTTCACTTACATGTGCCTCTGTCTGGTCTATCTTTCCAGGAAGGATTTTGCAAAATGACAGTAAATGGCAAGGATCTGGAATCAAGTAGGGCCTGTTGCTTATCAGAGTTTTACGGGATTCTGATGTCTTTTTCCTTTTTTGTAAATCAGTCACTGTGACTGTGTTCTGAAAATGGCTATGAATTCCTGAAAATGATTCAGACATTCCACATGTTCGTTTTGAGTTAGGGACACAACAGGGTATGATTTAATATTAAATTGCCACCTTGATGCATTATATTAAGCTTGCTAATTATTTTTGAACAAGAGAGCAAATGCTAGTGTGAATAATAGGTTGACTAAGGAGTTTGTTGTTAAATAAAGCTATCATTATCATTTGCCTGACAGTCCAAACCTGTCCTAGAATATTTACCTAGCAAGCACATACACTCCTGTCTATACTTAAGAGTTCAGTTCATCCACGAATAAAGCCTCATAGTATTTGCATAAATAGCCATTATTATTTTTCCTTAGGCATGGAAGCAGATGTTTATTGTTTCTGACTCCCTGTCACCTCTTTTCCTCTTATTCTGGTTACATTAGCGGTGATGATTCTTGTTTGTGAGATACAATAACTGGTTCCGAGGGGTTAAATGTGCCAAAGAAAATGGAGACAGTGGGGAGAACACTTTCCTACCTCCTGATCACATTTTTATGAAATAACAAAACAAAATCTGAAAATAATAGAGAAATGTCAGGTAAAAAAGCACTGGCAAACTTTTCTTAAAGGATGGGTGATACGTATCTTAGATGCTGCAGGGGCTTTGCCGTCTCTGTTGCAACTATTCAGCTCTTGTAACATGAAAGCAGTCCTAAGTAATACGAAAATAAATGGGTGTGGCTGTGTTCCAATAAAACTTTATTTACAAAAACAGATGGTGGGCCAGATTCAGCCCATGGGCTGTGGTTTGTGGATCCCAGATTTAAAGTGTTCAGATATACTTCTTTTTTTTTTTTTTAAGATTTATTTTTATTGTTTTTGACAGAGAGACAGAGAGAAGGGGGAGGGCCCAGAGCAGTCTCCATAGTTGTACATCATCAGTTTTTGACATGGATTTGTTCCACACAGGTGGGCGGGGGCCGTACAGGGCAGGAACTGGGCTGGGGCCTCCTGCATAGGAAGCACTCCCCAGCGAGAACCTAACTGGGGGCCACACCCAAGTTCAGCATATGGGTCTGTATGGGCCAGGACCAGGACCAGGATCAGGACTGGATCCTCAGACCCTGGGGGCTGCAAAGCAAGCACTTAACCCACTGAACCATCCTAGCTTCCCCCCCCCACCCCACCCCCCGATATATTTCTTATATTGTGTTATCAACCCAGATAGTTGGAAATACCTAAATGAATACAATGTAGATAAGTGATAGGAGGCTGGTAGCATTTTAGTTCAATCAAGATTATTTTTGTGCTACATAGCTCTGGCACCATTGTTCTATTGGATGTGAGAAGAGTTCAAAGGGAGGTGATCTATTGAAACTCCAGAAGCAGGCTGCCTGTGGCATCAAACTGCGAAGGCTTAGAAAAGCTTTTGACAGCTATTGAACTGTGTTCATACAATTGGAATGGCAGCCTTAGCAGGGAGGATTGAGATTCAGACCCAAGTACAGGTAATGCAAACAAAGGTGTTGTGATGCTATGCTCTGAAACCTACAAGAGAAGTTGGGCATAGAAATGTCATTGTTCAAACTAATAAATCACATTTCCCCCCCTTAAAACAACTTTAGAAACAAGGAAAGTGAGAGCCCGGCACACAAATTCCAATTTCATGGTGCTTTATCCAAGTGCTGCTTTATTCTAAAATGGCAAGTCTATTTTAAGATCATTGTTCTTGTATTTTCAGAGGGATTAGGATGTAGAGGACTCTATGAAAATAGAGTGTTTGAGTTGAGAGCTCCACTTGGCTTCCTCCCAGCTGTGGGGATGCATTCTCAATCCTCTCTAAGCCTGCACAGGAACGCAAAGCACAGACCGGGCACACACAATTCTTCAACAAACACTTGCAACTGTGAGGATGTGTTCCCTCAATTTCATCTGCCTCTCAGAGCAGATCTCTGGTACTAGAAATGAAAAGGCAAACTGAGTAGGTGCATTGAATCTTAACACGGGCTTGAACACTAAGGTAAAGGCTAAAAGACTTGTGGCTTATTCGGAACAACTGATCTCAGTCTACCAACAGCTTCCTCCTCTTTACAATAACTTGTTACCCCGCGAGACTCTTCTCTCAGCCTTTTGGTGAGAGAACTGAAAATGAGATCCTCTTCTGAGGGCTTTTGGTATCATTAAACAGCAATGTGTATGTGATCCCGTTGTAGGCATTGGATACTTTGTTTAAAGATGTGTGTGTGTGTGTGTGTGTGTGTGTGTGTATTAAGGGGAGAGAGAAAGAGAGAGAGAAAATGCTAAGGTGCAGAAATGGGGACAATAACTACAATTTCTTCTTCTTTGCCCACTTTACTGATATTTCAGGAGAGGAAGATATCCATAAATAGCAGAAATACATGCCCGTCTTCTTCACTTCATCTTTGTCCTAGGAAGTTTCCAAACCCTTACATCTCAACTCTAAATTCCGTAGGGTAAAGGGAGAGATGAATAATAACACAAATGGGTGACTACGTTAAAAAAATAATAATTACAGGCAGTGAAAGGGCTGTTCAGGGAACAGGGTGATGTGATCTGGATGCTGCTTGTAATTCTCGGCCACGCCCACCCCAGGCCACCCTCTGTCTTTCTGTTTGCTGTCTGTTTTCAGGTGGGGTTCAGCCTATAGGGGGCACTAGACCAGTAGAAGATTGGAGGGTGGGAGGAGAAACTGGCGTATTCCTGCCCCAGTGCTCCGTTTGGGTGCTGACTGCAGGGCTGAACAGGGGACTTTGATGCTTCACCAACTCATATGTATTCACTATGTCTTGCTCACACCTCCGTAAGGAGTCCCTTCCTTAAAGTTTCTTCATTCGAACTATTTGGAAGCAAGTTCTGTTTCTTGCTATGACCTTCACTGATATAAGGACTAATTTGAGGGAAACCTAATATGAGCAAAGTGTTTGGAATACTATTCTATATCCTCGAACTCTCTAGAAATTCCTTCCTACTCTCTCTATGTTCTTTGGCACATTTAAACCCTTGGGGCCAATTATTATATCTCACAAATAAGAATCATCACCCCCCAGTATAAACCTACCTACCTACTTTATAAAGCGCCTGTGAAAGGTGATGTAAAAATAATGGGATGTGTAATGAGTAGAGAGTGAAGTGGTTCAAAAAAGAACTGGGCTCGTTTTCTATCTCACCAGTTTCAACCATGCTTTGGGAGAGGCAGGTCACGAACACTTACAGGCAACGTTTCTGAGTCAGACCTGTGTTCAAGCACTGGCTTTCCCAGTTATGAACTGTATGACTCTTCCTCTGCATCAGCTTCCTCTTTGTTACATGGTGATAATAAGAATAGTATCCATCTCATTGGACTGTCAAGAGGATTACATTAGATCAAAATGACTGCACTTAGCCTCCTGCTGCCACATGGTAAGTCATTGCATCCCTCCACAGGTGACTGATGAAGGGAACTGAGGAGACATGAGAAGGGACTGAATGAAGAAGGGAAGAAATACAGCATTAAAACCACCAAAAGAATGGGAGCATTTTTCCCGACTCATGGCCTTACTCTTCACCTTCTAGAGTTAAGAAATGTCCTCTACCCTAGCTCCTACTCACATGCCCCCACCACTAGCCACACCTTCACTACCCTGCTATCTAACAGCTAAGACAGCAACCTGAAGTGCCCCAGGACACAGAAGCTGTCTGTTTCCCCCAACCCTCTCCCAAAATCTCCTTCTCCCACAACTGAGCCCAAAAGAAAAAATAAAGAGAAGCCCATCTGATAGGCAAACCCCCAGAGGGAAAACAAACTCATGCCTAAAGCAAAAAGAACCACATCAAACACAATGCACACCTCAGAATCCAAAGCCCCTCCAGAAGATCAGGGGCAGTCTTTAGTAAAGGACCTTGCACACTTGGAATCAAATCTAAGTGAAACAGAATTCAGGTCTGCATTAATCAAGACACTCAGAGAGCTCACTCAATGCTGGCTAGTACCCAGACACAGTTAAATGACCTCAACAAGAAATTTTCTGAGCAAAATGAGTACTTTAGCAACAAAATTGAGAAGCTAGAGCAGAACCAAAAGGAACTCCTTGAAATGAAAGGCATCATGGGAGAGCTGAAAAAAGAACTGACCAGCATAGGAAACAGGGCTGACCAGCTAGAGGAAAGGTTGAGTGAAATTGAAGATACAAACATGGAAATGTCACAGAGGGAAGAAGAAAGAGAAAGGAAAATCAAGAGAAATGAAAGAGCCCTATAAGAACTTTCTGACTCCGTCAGAAAGAACAATATTAGAATAATAGGGGTACCAGAAGGAAGCGAGATAAAATCTTCTCAGAGTCTACTAAAACAAATAGTGGATGAAAATTACCCTAACCTGTGGAAGGAATTACAGCCCCAAGTCCAAGAGGAAAGCAGAAGCCCTAACTTCCTAGACTCTAGCAGATCTTCTCCAAGGCACATTGTTCTGAAGATGACAAAAATCAACGACAAAGAAAAAATCCTCAAGGCTGCCAGGGAAAAACAAAACATAACTTTCAAAGGAAAACCTACCAGGCTGTCACCACACTTCTCAGCAGAAACTCTGCAAGCCAGGAGGGATTGGAGCCCAATCTTCAAAATATTAAAAGAGAGAAATTTCCAGCCAAGAATTAACTATCCAGCAAAATTAACCTTTAGATATGAAGGAGAAATTAAGGCCTTTACAAATATACAGAAGCGGAGGGAATTCTCCAGCTCAAAACCGGCACTCCAAGAAATACTAAAGGAGCCTATCCGACCTGAATCCAGAAATCAAAATAAATGGAGAAAGGTTGGGACAACAAAAAAAATAAAAAGGAAAGAAGAAATGGATACAGGATATCCTCATATATCAATCATCACCCTGAATGTAAATGGACTGAATTCACCAATAAAGAGGCACAGGGTAGCAGACTGGATGAAAAAACAAAATCCAACCATATGCTGCCTATAAGAGACACACCTCAGCCACAGGGACAAACATAGACTCAGGGTAAAAGGATGGAAAACAATACTCCAGGCAAATGGCAGTCAGAGAAAAGCTGGAGTGGCCATACTGATTTCTGATGAAAAAGACATCAGGATAAAAAAAATAATAAGACATAAAGATGAACATTACATCTTGAGAAAAAGGACAATACAACAAGTAAACATCACACTCATCAATATATATGCTCCGAATCAGGAAGCACCAAAATTTATAAAGCAACTACTAACAGATCTAAAAGGAGAATTTGACAAAAATACAATTATAGTAGGGGATCTAAACACCCCCCTGACAACATTGGACAGATCATCCAAGCAGAAACTAAATAAGGAGATGGCAGCTTTAAATGATACATTGCAG
>PVKE010021631.1:0-26323 GCA_004027555.1 Craseonycteris thonglongyai
TTTTTGAAAACTCTTTTTTTTTTTTTTTTAAATTTATTTTATTGTTTTTGACAGAGACAAAGAGAAGGGGGAGGACCCAGAGCAGTCTCCATAGTTGCACATCATCAGTTTTCGACATGGTTTCATTCCACACAGGTGGGCGGGGGCCACTTAGGACTGGGGCTGGGCTGGGACCTCCTGCATGGAAGGCATGCCCCCTCGAGCCAGGGGCTTACCAGGGACTGAGAATCGAACTGGGGGCCTCCCACATGGGAAGCACACCCCAGTTCAGCATATGGGGCCACATGGGCTGTGGCCGGTATTCGAACTCAGTCCCCAGAGCTGCAAAGTGAGCGCTCAACCCACTGAGCTATTCTGGCCTCCCCTGAAATATCTTAAAAGCAGCCAAAGGAAGGAAACACATACATACACATATTACCAGAATGATAGCCAACTTTTATCAGAAACAGTGAAGGTCAAGAGATAATGTAATGACATTTTTACAGCCTTGAAAGAAGAAAACTATCATTCTTGACTCTATATCCAGGGAAATATATATATGGGCAAAAATAACAATGTCAGTTTTTCTTTTTTAACTGAGAAAATTTGTTACCACATGGGAAGCTTGCCCAGTGAGAACTGAACTGGGGGCACACCCCAGTTCAGCATATGAGTCTGCATGGGCCGAGGCCAGGGCTGAGCTACATCCTTGGACCCTGGGGCTGCAAGAGAAGTGCTCAACCTGCTGAGCCATCCCGACATCCCCCGAACTGACTTTTAAGCCAAATATAATAACAATGTATTGTTGTGTTTATAACATATGGAAGTAAAATGTACAGCAGCAAATATATATATATGTTGTAGCGTAAAGGATGGAATGGGATATAAATGAAATTTGAAGGTTTTTTGCATTATAATTTAAATTGATAAAATATTAATTAGAGATATAATGTGATGAATTCAGAATGTATATTATAGTAAACTCTCAGTTTAAGAGCGCTCGTGGAGATTGGTAGATGCCAGATAAATGTAAGTAAACTCTTAGTTAACTGGTACTCATGCTGGATATATGTAGTATTATTGTTTAGGGTTTTTTGCCAGTTGCTTTAAATTGCTGGTTGCTTGAGTTCCAGTTAATGGAGAGTTTACTGTATAATCCCAGAAGAAGCCCTAAAGAACTAGAAAAGGAAGGTGGAAGAGTGGGAGGGAAGTAGTAGGAGAGAAAAGCTAAACAAAAATAAAAGACAAATAAGAAAACCTCGAGTAACTAAAAGAAGAAAAAGTAACAGAAGTAAAGTCTACTTAAACACTCAATTGTATCAATAAACATATTGAATATAAATGAACTAAACACTAATTGACAGGTTGTCACATTGGATAGAAATACAAGACTCAGGGGAAGCTGGGATGGCTCAGTGGGTTAAGTGCTCACTTTGCAGCCCTGGGGACGGAGGATCGAATCCCGGCCCTGGCCCATGTGGACCCATATGCTGAACTGGGGAGTGCCCCCAGCTCAGTTCTCACCAGGGTGAAGACCCAGGCCCAGTTCCTGCCCTGTGCAGCCCCACTCCCAGCTGTGGAATGAAACTATGTGGAAAAACCAATGATGTGCAACTGTGGAGACGGTTCTGAGCCCTCTTTCTCTCTGTCTCTGTCTCTGTATCTCTCTGTATCAAAAACAATAAAAATAAATCTTAAAAAAAAAAATAATACAAGACTCAACTACAGTTGTATCCATTAGTTAAAAAAAATAAATAAAAGGCTTGTGTAAGAGTGTTTATAGAAGTTTTATTTATAATTGTCAAAAACTGGAAACACCCAAATGGGTATTATATTCTGCAACTGCAGAATTCCCATATTCTTTTCCAATATTCAAGTAATACATGTTCAGGTAATACGTTTAAATCATAGCTGACTTTTATTTAATCATCTTATCAGTCTAATGAGGTAGATTGTTGTACCCTCATTTTTATAAGTCAGGAAATGAGGCTCAGATTTTTATAAGTCAGGAAATGAGGCTCAGAGAAATTGGTCTTGTTCAGGTTCAAGGTGGCAGTCATGATGAGAGGTAGCGCAACTCTTACCGTGAACATATGTTCAACTTTAAAATTCGGATTCTTTCTACTCAAGAGCTCAGAATAAGTTTGAGTTATGAGATCTAGAAGCTAAGTCTCCTGAATGCCAGTCTAGAGCTAGCAATCTCTACCATTTTCTTATTACATTCTAACAAATTTCTGTAAAAAATCCATTTGCTCACTATTAGCCCAACTAGTGAGAAATCTGTTTTATTGGACAACTGAGTAATAAAACCCCTTTCTAAAGGAAAGCCTTACCACTCATTATTTTAAGTTTATGCTTACCAAAGAGGAAGCCAAGGCAAGGAGAGAGCCAAGGACATTTTAATTGAGTCAAGTGGGACATGCTTTTAATCAGATCTTTATTGTCACAGCTTCTGGAAAGTGCTTTGAGATCTTTTAATAATCTTGCCAAATCAGCATTTCAATTTGATACTCAGGAGTGCTGAGAGTCATTGATAAACTGACTAACTTCCGTGTGGAGAAGAATAGCTGAAGCCTCCAGAGGAGGGACAGTCTTAAATTAGACAGAAGTGTGAGATCACAATAGAAAGTAATGTGAACTGAAGGAATTACTGACCAGATGGTTCAGAAAACTGTTTATTGTCCTTTGGAGTGTGTAATAAACACTTGTTGATTTCCTCCCTTGAATTTATTTCCCTGTTTCTCCTTCCTAGTAGTGCCTTCATTATGTGGTTCTGGGGAAGTTGGCTCCTTCTTTCCCTTAAAGTTTGACCAGTCAGCACATTCTATCCATCTTGTTACCATGATTGTGTGGGACTGGGCATGTGACCTATGCAGGTGCAATCTGAGTACATTCTGAGTAAATTGGTGTGGTGTGTGAATGTGTTTTGGTTAAAATAAGAAGTGAATGTTGATCCTGAAATCTGACCCTAGGCTTATACACTAGTTTGTTTGTTTATTAATTTATTTATTACAGTTGACATTTAAAATTATATTAGTTTCAGGTGTACAGCATAGTGATTAGACATTTATATGACTTGCAAAGTGATCGCCTGATAAGTTAATACACACCTGGCACCATGCGTAGTTACGATATTACAATATTATACACTAGTACAGCTACGCAGTTGGAATGAAGGGGGAAGAGAACCAGTACCTTCCCATCAGGGCTGCTTGAGGATTGAATGGGATTTTGTCTTTCAAGCACCTTGTGGAAAGTCTGGCATAAAATACAAATTCATGTTCTAAGGACTTTTTGAATTACTAATAACAAAAGCTTCCTCAGACAAATTTAATAAAATTAGAGAAGTGTTGGAATGACACCAAGGAAACTGAGAATTAAAAGGAATGTTCCAGAAACCTGGGCAGCTTTGAGGACTTTGGACACCAGTCGTATTTCAGTGCCCTAAGGCTCTCCATGTGTCTCATTACTGCCTGTCTGTGATTGGATTTCCTTTCTCTAGGTGATAAGAAAAAGGGTTACCTGTACCCCCCAGTCCTCCATCTCTTTGACCCAAAAGGCAAGGCCCTTAGTCCTGGAACTCCAAACTGAAAGGCCTTGGGAAAGGATGCTGACAGACTGGGTCATGCTTCTTCCCCTGGACCAATGGCTACAGCCATAGAGAACTTGGTAGGTGAGGCCAGGGCCACCTGGTCTTCCCTTGACACTCCCTTGGTGGGGATGGTCCTGTGAGCAGTAGCCTAACTCAGACTCATGTTTGCATTGCATGAGAAACAGTTTCCCCAAAATGGTGCTGAATAATTAAACAAGTGTCCATTGGTATTTGGGATTGCTTTTCTTTCTGAGCATATTTATTTCCTTTATCTCTTTAATGGGGTCAGAGAGGGGAAAATAGGAAAGTGGGGTTGTGGGGATGGTAATTGTGAATTTTATTGTTCACTTACTATGTTGTAACATTTGCATGTAGTACTAGCCTATTTCATCTTATTTAATTTTTACTACAATGCTATGAAGTAGAAATATTGCCATTTTAGCCATAAACAAGCTTAGGCTAAGAAACTGCCCAGAACCACAAAACATACAGGTGATAGACCCAAGAGCTAAAAAGCTGGTTACTCTTGTCTCCAAAGTATACCATACTCCTCAGAATTAAGCAAATCACATTTAATCAATGTATTCCGCGTCTACCCTGAGTCACTCCCACCGTCTCTCCCCTGTAATGCCCCTGCATTAGAACCTGAAACCTAGGTTTTCTCAGACATACAAAGACATTCTTGTCTCATCCCATAGTAGATAGAATGTGTTCCCCATCTTATCAACAGAAGAGCTTTTGTGCTGACCAGAACTGGAGAACACATTTCTGAACAGTCTTTTTCTTAAAGGAGTGAAAAGTCGTAGCAAGAGCTGGATGGCCTGTATTTAATCCCACTCCCTACCAGCTAGGTAGTGTATTGTGTGCCCTGATTTATTTACCCGTAAAGTGAAGCTAATGATAGAACCTAGCTCATAGGATTTGTTGTGAGGATTAAATGAGGTAATACAGAAAGCTCTTAGAACAGAGTCTAGCACATAGCAAGTATATCAGTGTTAGCAATCTTTATTAGATTAGATTGTTTTTCATTATTATTATTTTTTAATTTTTTTATTTTTTATATTTTATTGTTAAATATAGTGGGGTGACATTGGTTGGTAACAGACAGTTTCCCAATGGACAACTCCACATCACATCACCCGTGCATCGCATTATGTGCCCAGCTCCCAGAATGTTTTTCATTATTAATGGAATTTTCTTAATGCCAAAACAGTTAGATTCCTTACTTAAGGAATCTTAATTTTCTTACTTGGGTTCACATCTAGGGTGTATACACTTAAATTTCAAAGAAGCAAACCCGTTTTACTATGTCTAAGGCAGAAATAAACTACTTATGATCCAGGGAGCACAGTTCTAAGGAGAAAGAGTTTCCTTACCTGTCTGGTCCTATTCACACACCTTTGATAATTAATATGTCCCCCATTAGTCCTCTTATCATATCTCCATACTACTATTTTGAACACATGAGTTTAAATAAACTTCTTCATCAGGAAGTCTGGAGTGTACAGTTACTGCCTCTAAGGGACTGAAGATGATTTGGCATAAAGGGTGATATAAGGAGTAAGAGGGTCAGTGCAGGGACCAGGATTCACAGAACTTCTGTGTATGTGGCTTTTGAAGGAAATGGAATTAAATCTCAGTGAATAGCTGGAACAACACAGCAGAATTTTAGGATTACAAGGCCCCCAGAGAGAATCTGAAGAATACAGTGTGTGACACATCAGTCACTGAGTCAGAGAGGGAAATGGAGGGGCGTGTTAACTCTCCCAGACTATGTAGCATGACAGTTCTGGGGCCCCGAAACTTTGCAGGCCAGAGAAATTGACAGGAAATATTCAAAGTGATGAAAAGCAAGGACCTATAACCAAGATATTTTATCCAGCAAAGTTATCATTTAGAATTGAAGGACAGATAAAAGATTCCCAGGTAAGAAAAAGCTAAAGGAGTTCATCTCATGGACACCAAACCAGTATTACAAGAAATGTTAGAGGGACTTCTTTGAGAAGGAGGAAAAGGAGAAGGAGAAGGAGGCAGATGAAAAGCAAAAAGGATAGAAAATATGAATAATAAAATGGCAATAACTACATATCAAGAATTATTATACTTTAAATGTTAATGGAGTAAATACTCCAATCAAAAGACATAGGGTGGCTGAATGGATAAGAAAATAAGACCCTTAACATGCTGCCTACAAGAGACTCACTTCAGATTGAAAGACACACAGACTGAAAGTAAAGGAATAAAAAAAGCTGGGGTAGCAGCTTTTTATACCAGACAAAATAGACTTCCAAACAAAGGCTATAAAATGAGACAAAGAAGGACCCAGTAATCCCACTTCTGGGTATTTATCCAAATAAACCCAAAATACTACTTTGAAGGGACATGTGCATCCATATGTTAATTGCAGCATTATTTACAAACAACCAAGATATATAGACAACCTAGGTGTCTATCAGTGGATGAATGGATAAACAAGAGATGGTACATATATACAATGGAGTATTACTCAGCCATAAAAAAGAAAAAATGAAATCTTGCCATCTGCAAGAACATGGATGGACCTAGAGGGTTTTGTGCTGAGTGTAGTAAGTCAGACAGAGAATGACAGATGCCATATGATCTCACTTATATGTGAAATCTGAAGAACAAAACAAATAAAAACAGAAACAAAATCATTGATACAGAGACCATTTTGACGATTGCCAGCTGAGAGGGCAGTTGGGCTGAAAAAGCTGAAGGGATTAAGAGGAACAAATTGGTAGTTACAAAATAGTCATGGGGATATAAAGTACAGTATAAGGAATACAGTCAGTAATACTGTAATAATTGTGTATGGTGTCAGTTGGACACTGAATTTATAGGGGTGATCACTTGGTAAGTTATATAAATGTCTAATCACTATGTTGTACATTGGAAACTAATATAATATTGTATGTCAATTGTAATTGAAAAATAAAAAAATTATTAAAAAAGACTTTTTAGCCCAAACATAATGGTAGATACAAATATTAAAATTATTTTTATTAAGCTTTAAAATAATGCATTCTCTAAATAAGAAAAAATAAAAATACATGGTGATGAAAATTCCATTCTATGCATAAGATAAACTAAATTATGGAGATAGTCATATATTAGCATATACAGATCAATTGCATTTGTTTCATCTTTTAAAGAAATGCTTATCACTTTTGTTAAAATGTACCATGTTCATTATAAATTTATTAAATGCTGACAGATTCTGTGCAGGTCTCACAAACCTCAAGTTTTCACAACAACCGGATGGTATTGTGTGGGGATAAATGCCTTTGTGATTTTCATAATTTGCTGGCATGTAAGACATGTTTCTCTCCTCACCCCCCAAATTGTATCCAGATATATGCCCAGGTGCCAAATGCACCTTTTTTACAGGTAAAAGTCTTTATCTTTAGGCCAAAGCAGAAGGTATTTAACAGCAAGATGAGCAGCCCTGATGTGACGTGGAGGAGAGTGAGAACACAAAATGTGGCCGAGATAACAAATTTCCCATTCTATAGCTTTAGCGACTAGAAGAAGTGCACACAGCCCATCAGAGGTACATTTTGGATGTTCTCATCACATTTTCAATTTAAGTGTTGTTTGACTAAATAATGTCTCAGAAGTAGTAGAGGCACTGACTTACCATTAAGTTCATATATAGTATACCTTTAAACAAGAATGGTTTTGAACTACGCAGGTCCATTTATATGGAGATTTTTTTCAGTAAATAGCAGCCCTTTATATCCATGGGTTTGGAATCTGGGATTCAACCAACAGCAGATAAAAAATAGTATTTTTGCATTCCCAACAGTGTTTCAAAAACACTTTTTGAATCTCTGTTGGTTGAATCATGAATGAAAAGGGCTGACTTTAGAGTCAAAGTTATACATGGATTTCTATGTCACAACTGATGATGTACAACTGGAGATTGCTCTGGGTCCTCCCCAGTCTCTCTCTCTCTCTCGCCTTCTCTCAAATAAATCTTAGAAAAAAAAAAGTTATTCGTGGATTTTTTACTGCGCAGAGATTGACACCTCTAACCCCTGCATTGTTCAAGGTCAACTGTACACTACAAACCAACCCAGTTAATGGGCAGCAGAACCCTATGTTGAAGGCAAGGGTGACTAAGTTTGTGTTGCTGTGTCATAATTAAGAGAATCAACCAGAGACCAGCAGGGATAGTGACTTTTCCTGGCATTGGAGATGATTTGCCTGAAGATGATTTTTTAGGGTCTGAAGTTAAAGATTAAAATTTATCCAAATTATTCATTTATTTTTTTCTGTTATGCTGTACAGTTTCCTATCTAGGTATATGATTGTATTTTTTGAAATACCAGTTTCAGAGTCCATTGTTTCTTCTCAAGTTTGTACAAATAATTTATTTTAGATTGTAGTGTGCTTTTTAATCACTAGTACCATATTTTACTGACTTCTGGGCAACCATGTTTTATTTATTATTATTATTTTTTTAAAGATTTATTTAATTGTTTGAGAGAAGATGAAAGAGAGAGACAAGAGAGAAAGGGGAGGGCCCAGAGCAGTCTCCATAGTTGTACCTCATTAGTTTTTTGACATAGTTTCATTCCACACAGGTGGCTGTGGGGCTGCATGGGGCAGAACCAAACTAGGGGCCTCCTGCATGGGAGGCAAGAACCTTTGCCACCATCCTGGTAGTAACTGGTTGTGTGCCACAATTCAGCATGTGGGTTTGCACAGGCCGGGGCCAGGCTTCAAGTCCTGGACCTTGCAGTTTCAAGGCAAGCACTCAACCTGTTGAGATACCCTAGCATCCCCTGAGCAAACATGATTTACCGGTACCTATTAGGATCATGTCCTAGTAGAATTTCTGGGTCCAAGAGTATATGCATTTTAAACATTGTCAGATTGCCTTTGAAAGAGTTGATGAGAAGTAAAAGAAGACTAACTGGGTTCATTTTTTCCCTTATATTTTTAAGGTAATTTTTTTTCTTCTTGCCTACAATAATATGTAAAAGTCCCTGCTTTGAGAATTAGAGGTGACAGAACTTTTCTGAATATCTTTCCAGATAGAGTCTTTTTTTCTTTTTATGATTTATTTTTATTGGTTTTTGACAGAGAGAGAGAGCTAGACAGAGAGAGACAGAGAGAAGGGGAAGGGCCCAGAGCAGTCTGCATAGTTGACAGCATTAGTTTTCCATATAGTTTCACTCCACAGGTGGGCACGGAGCTGCGCGGGGCAGGAACTGGGCCAGGAACCTCCGGCATAGGCCCCAGCAAGAACTGAACTGGAGGAAACACCCCAGTTCAGCATATGGGTCCACAAGGGCCTGGGCCGGGATTAGATCCCTGGTCTCCGGAGCTGTAAAGCAAACATTTAATCTGCTGAGCCATCCCAGCTTCCCCTCATTTGATCTTGAAATCAACTCAGAGAGCTGCAAAAAAGAAAAAGCCATAGAAACTGTGTCTGGTGTAGAGTCACATGGCAGTTAATTGACTGACTCCAGGCTGTACTTTGCTAGTTAGTGGCTGTATATTCCACTGAAAAAGAGGGATAGAACTATGGAGAACTCCTTGGCTGAAACAAGAAGAGAAAGGAAATGTTTCCTGCTAACTTATTTTTGGATGAGGTCTCTTTGCCATCCGAGTCTTTATCCTCTCAATCTGGATGACAGTAGCGTTCCTTAGGGGAGTGAGAAGGATGAGTTGTCATTAGTTTGCTTGCCTCACCCAGATTCCATTCCTATCTCCCAGAATTTTCTGTTTCCACCCAGCTCTCCAGTAACAATCACTCCCAATCAGTGGCTGTACTTTACTTTTTGGAACATGGAATACCCCTCCCTTCTCTGTCTTCCTCCTTAGGGCTTTGAATAGGAGCTCTTTAATCGCTGTTGACTAAAGAACAGGAGGCCAGCCCCTACATACCAGGAATGCCGGTGGCTTTGTTAGCCAGGAGGGCACTGCATTACCACTGCCCTCTAAATCCCTGAACAGGTGGAGGAAATCTAATTAGCACTTAGTAAGCCAAAGCCCCCTTGGGGAATTTCTGATAAGGAAAAGGTCAATGCATAACGAGAAGGAATGCTGATAGACTTCATTTTCCTAGTGGCAGCTTTCTGAAATGGATGGGGATCAAATGAGTTGGATTCTACTCCCATGTTGTACTAGTGGCTTTTTGGCCACTGGCAAGTCCCTTTACTTATCTGAGGTTTCTTTTTTTCTTTTCTTTTTTTTGTCTATGTCTACTCTTTTGCTAAACTTCCTTTCCAAAACAAATGCTTATTTATAAGAGTGGAATGTCAATGAAAAAACATCTAGCCTAAGAGAAAGCTTCTAAGAGTTTATTTGAGCCAAACTGACAATTGCCGGGAAGCAAAATCTGAAAGAATTGAGAAAATGCTCTGGAAAATGATGGTTTTGCAAATTATTTTATAAATTAAATCAAAGGAGGATGGTTATGTGAAATTGCTTTAGTTTGTGGTAGATTAAGAGAGTGGGAGAAAGCAAATCGGGGAAATTTCTGGTATTAGATAGAAAGTAAATTGAACAGATACTTCTTTTACATTGGTGAGTACAGGATAGTTAATAGCATTTTACAGCACATAGATATGGTAATCAGGGAACAACATAACCAGGAGGAATAGTTTCCAGCTCTGGTGCAGTGGGTGTCCTGGGGGGTCTGGAAAAAGGGATTGCTTTGACATTCCAAGGGCTTATCTTAGATGCAAAAAGACAGTAGGCTCCCTGACTGTAGGCTCCCTTAAGGTAAACATTGACCTTTGTTAAGGAAGCTACTGGCCTAAAATGTGACTATCCACCCCAGCGGCCACCTTAAGAATTTTTATGTTCAGACATCTTTAATGGCTAATTTTGGTCTCTGAGTTTGTAGGGCCTGCCCTGTTGGCCTCACCTGAGCTTGTCAGGTTTAGTATGTGGCCCTTTTTTTGTCCACAGAGTGGACCTGGGAGCATCAAATAATAATCATCTGGGGAGTTTTTCTGAACATTCACATACCCAAATCTCACTCTGTATCTATCTCAGTAGATTTGGTATATATGTTAAATATTTATAGTCTGGGGAAAGTCTCCCCTCCCCCCCCAACTTTTTTTGATGATATCCTTGGTTTATGCTTTTCTGGAGAATTTACAGGTAACTCAAGGCAGTGTTTCCTCAGCACACAGTAGTTGCTCAGTAATATACGTGGAGGGGGATTTTCCTGGACTCTCAAGTGAGAAGCCAGTTGGGAGAAGCAACAAAGATGTAGACCTTAAATAAAGTAATATACGTGGAGGGGGATTTTCCTGGACTCTCAAGTGAGAAGCCAGTTGGGAGAAGCAACAAAGATGTAGACCTTAAATAAAGTAATATACGTGGAGGGGGATTTTCCTGGACTCTCAAGTGAGAAGCCAGTTGGGAGAAGCAACAAAGATGTAGACCTTAAATAAAGAGCCAGATATTTGTCCAGCAAAAATTTGTTTGGGAACAACAAAGAATTGCAATTCAGGATATGTCATCTAATGATGAACTAAACACAAGTCATCTAATGATGAACTAAACACAAGTCCAGAGAAATAGAGGAAAGGAATGCTTTTTTACAGCCTTGTGAGGGGCTGTTGTAATGAAGAGTCCATTGGAGGAAATTAAAAGCATAGTGATTTTTCATTGGCTGAGTTATGATGATTTCCCATGGGCTGAACTGTTTATTGAGCAAGGAGGAATCTTTTCTTTCTCTTGCTGAGGTAGTAAAACAATATCATTTGCTGTCAGAGATTCAAGGTACATTTGTTCCTGTTGGGGTCAATAATGTGTGTTGAATAACACATGTGTGGGAGTTCTCTTTTTAGCTTCACAACTCTTTTTTTTTTTTTTAAGATTTATTTTATTGTTTTGGTTTTTTGGTTTTTTTTTTTAGAAATTCTTCCATTTTATTTATTTATTTATTTATTTATTTTTGACAGAGAGAGAGAGAGAGAGAGAGAGAGAGAGAGAGAGAGATACAGAGACAGAGAGAGAACTGAACTGGGGGCACTCCCCAGTTTAGCACATGGGGCCGCACAGACCAGGGTGGGGATTTGATTCTGGGTCCCCGGCGCTGTAAAGTGAGCGCTTAACCCACTGAGCCATCCCAGCTTCCCCTATTTTATTGTTTTTGACAAAGACAGAGAGAGACAGAGAGACGGGGGAGGGCCCAGAGCAGTCTCCATAGTTCTATGTCATTAGTGTTTGACATGGTTTCCATCCACACTGGTGGGCAGGGGGGCTGCTCAGGGCAGGAACTGGGCTGGGGGCCTCCCGCATGGAAGGCATGCCCCCTTGAGCCAGGGACCAAAGACAGGAGTGGGGGGATGGAGGGATGGGGGAGTGGAGAACTGAACTGGGGTCCTCCTACATGGGAAGCATACCTCAGTTCAGCATATGGTCTGCACGGGCTGGGGCCAGGATCTGGTCCTCGATCCCTGGGGCTGCAAAGCGAGCACTCAACCCACTAAACAATCCTGGCTTCCCCTCTTTTTTTTTGTTACATTTATTGGAGTGACATTGGTTGGTAAAAATTACATAGGTTCCAGGTGTGCAATTCTACATTACATGGTCTATGTATTGCGTTATGTGCTCATCACCCAGAGTCAGTTCTCTTTCTATCATCATATATTTGATGCCCCTCCCTATTCCCCCCACCCTCCTCCCCTCCCAACTCTATTTTAAATGAGGTTTCTGTTTACTAATTTTCACATTTGCCCTTTTGGAACAAGATCTTTCTTTGAAAGCATGGCTGATTAAGAGTCAGGTTTTTCTGATTTTAGTGGTCTTTTCTCCCTGGATGCTAAGAAGGGTGTCATGTCCCACCCAGGAGGGAAATTATACAGATTGGAAATCTATTGTGGTCACATATGAGTAACTAGGAGTGGTAAGAGGGATTTCTTATCTGTATCTTAGACCCGTGAATATGACAAAGATACACTCAGAACAGAAAGAATTAAACAAGTATTTTTGGGAAGACAAGACAGAAATAAACATGAAGCAATTAAACAGTAGTATTATTTCAAAAGAAATTGGAATAAATTTTTAATAATACAACCTGTAGGTTGAAAATTCAGTCAGTTAATAGGATGAAAGAGAGATTGCTTTGAATTTTAAACCTTCCAACTGGCCTGGTCTGAACATCTTGAGAAAGTTGTCTCATCGTGTTGTTTCAATTTTGGGAAATCTTTACCGGTACTTTTAGATCACCGGATGGTGTGTAGATCCAGTCAGTGTTTGGTGCTTGCTTTATGTGTCATATGAATCCAGAAGTCTATTCCTTGGAGTTGGGCTTGGGCAGCACAGTGTTGGTTAGCAGTACTGATAGGAGCCTTTCCAGGGAGGTTGAAGAGAGTCTTTTTGGAGGAGTCTTTCCCAGTAGATGAAACACCCAGGTTTTAAAGTGTGTTGCTGAAGATCCTCATCTCCCTGGAGTGCACTGTGAAAACACTGTTATACCAGAACATGGTTAAATTTTTTTTTAGAGATTTATTTTATTGTTTTGAGAAGAAGATGAGTGAGTAAGAGAGAGAGAGAGAGGGCACACGCGAGAAAGAGAAAGAAGGGGGGAGGGCCCAGAGCAGTCTCCATAGTTGTACATCGTTAGCTGTGACAGTTTCATTTCACACAGGTGGATGTGGGGCCACATGGGGCGAGAACCTGACTGGGGGCCTCCCTCATGGGAGGTGATCACCTTTGACAAGGAGCCATCTCCGTGGTTACCAGTTGTGTCTCAATCCAGCATATGGGTTGCATGGGCCTGGGCCAGGAATCGAACCTCAAACCTTATACCTCATGATTGCAAGGCAAGCATTCAATCACTGGGCTGTCCCGCCATCCCCCCAACTGCATTTTAAATGAGGCTTCTGTTTAATTTTCACAAAGAGAAGCACATAATGAACCATTACAAGCAATAAGCATTTTACAAAAAGGGGTTGAAAGCTATTAGTGAGTGGTGAAGTCAGTGGTAGTGAATTGTAGAAGCATCTTTAAAAATGAAATAGAATAGAGAGTAGCATGCATTGTATCCAGTAAGGGTATCTCATGAAGCTTTTAAGTTAAATTTATGGGTACCATGCTGCAATTTTAAAAGAATTTCTTACTGGATTGTGGTCAGAAGCCATTGATCTAGACAGGAATCTGTATTTGAGTAAATAGGGTTTCAGGGGGAAGGAATGTCAAGAAGCAGTGTGGAAAAGACACTGGTACTGTCAGTTCTAGTCGTTACCTAAGCTCTTTGACTTTCAGCAAATCACATTTTCTCTTGAACTTTATATTCTTCTTCTTTCTCATTGCTCTGAATATCCTTTGCCTGACTTCACCCCCTCCTCTGCTTGGTAAGACTTAACTCAGGTGTTCCTTGTCTAGCACCTACCTGATTCTGGGATACAGTGGGTATTTATAAATACATGTTAAACAATTAAGAACTTTCCCTTAGATTTCCGGGTACTTGCTCTGGGCTCTTATTCTTACCTCTTTACTCAAACCTCTGTTTATAACTTTAGAAAATATATTTCTGGCTCTCTTCTACTGGAAAACAGACACTGTCTTATTCATCTGTTTATTCCCAGTACTGATAGTGTTTGGTGAACAATAGGTGCCTCATAAATGTTGAAATGAAAAGAAATGTGTAATAAATGATTCAGTAAAACACAGAATATTTATTGTATACCAGGCATGTGGTAGGTGCTGGGATAGATAGAAATAAGTGTAAAAGAGCTATATTTTTTCTTGAGGATCTTAGAGATTAAGAAATTGAAGCATAAGTACATAGAGTTGGTGACAAAGCCATTAGTGCTAGTGTCTAGCTATACAAGGGGAACCCAAAAAGAACTGGAATTATCTACCAGAGGGCCAGCCCCTTGTAGGGACTTCCCTCACCCGGTGAGTATTCTAGGAACCCATCTGTATCAGTGTACCAGCTGGAACTGTAACAGGCTGTATTTGGCTTCAGTGAATATTTTTCGGAGATAACACTTTTACCCATTTTATAATGAGTAATTTAAACCAGCAGTCTCTAACCTTTTTGGCACCAGGGACTGGTATTATGGAAGACAAATTTTCCACGGACCAAGGGGTGAGGGGTGAGGAGGATGGTTTCAGGATGATTCAATGCATCATATTTATTATGCACTTTATTTCTATTATTATTACATTGTAATATATGATGATGTAATTATACAACTCACCACAATGCAGAATCAGTGGGAGCCCTGAGCTTGGATTTTGATATGACTCCTCAAGCGACTGATTTATTATGGTCTCTGTGCAGTCAAATCTCTCTGCTAATGTTAAACTGTATTTGCAGCCACTCCCCAGCATTAGCATCGCTGCCTCAGCTCCACCTCAGATCATCAGGCATTAAATTCTCATAAGGAGCGCACAACCTAGATCCCTCACATGCACAGTTCACAATAGGGTATGCACTCCTATGAGAATCTTAATACCACCACTTATCTGACAGGAGGTGGAGCTCAGGTGGTGATGTAAGTGATGGAGAGTGGCTGTAAATACAGATAGAGCTTCACTTGCTCACCCATCACTCACCTGCTCTGCGGCCTGGTTCCTAACAGGCCACACATAGACTGGTACCTGTTCATAGCCCAGGGCAATGTGCGAACAATGTGCGCATGACAATGCATCTACCCACACTGTGCTGAGTGTTCAGTATTTTTGACCAGAAATGGCATGACCCTTATGCCCCACTCTTCCTATGCACCTGATCTTGCCCCAAGTGACTTTTTTTATGTTTCCCCAGATGAAAAAGTCCTTAAAGGGAAATGATTTGCTGATGTGGAAGAACTGAAATAAAAAACAACAGAAGCACTAAAAGGCATCAAAATTGATAGGTTCTAAAATTTTTTGAGCAGTGGAAAAAGCATCTCGATAGGTGTATTGCATCAAATGGAGAGTGCTTAGAAAGTGACTGAAATGTAAACATGTAAGAATAAATACACAGTTTTTTTAATAAATAAATTCAGTTTTTTGGGGTCCCCCATCGTATTTGATTGTTCTATTGATAATGTGCTTGAATATTGTTCACCAAAACCACACAGGAAGAATATCTCTCCATCCTGATTTATTTTATCAGGGATTAAGTAAGAAACTATTTCTGATATGGTGATCTAGCAGTTCCAAAGCGGATTAATTTGAGGAGGAAGAGCCTTATTCGTTTTATATCAATTACTAAGGTTGTTTAAAATCACCATTATAAAGGACTTCTAAGTTTCTGCTTGAAGTGATAGAAATTCTTGCTTTATATCTTTTGAGACCATATTTTATAGAATGATGTATCTTCATGGACATTTAAAACTCCTGTTTTTGTAGAGTAACCCTTTCTTTTGCTTTGATATCTCTGCTTGGTGTTCATATAGCTACAGCAACATTCTTTTGAGTCATATGTATGCTTTTTATAATTTTTATAACCTTCCTGTGCTCTTATATTTTAAGTGTATCTTTAAAAACAGTACATAGCTGGATTGTGTTTTTGTTTACTCTGACTGTCTTTTAACTGAGGAGTTTAGATAATTCATATTTATTGTGGTTAATACAGTGAGACAATCTTTGTCATTTAACTGGTGAATTTAATTGATTTACATTTATTGTGATTGTGGGAATATTTAGAATTATTTCAGCCATCTAGTGTTGTGCCTTCTATGTGTTTTTTGTCTTTTGGATTGAGTATTTTATTTTGATTTTCCTCATTTCTTTCCTCCTCTACTTATTTGGAAGTTATACTCTCTTTTGTTAGAAGTTATCCTAGATATCCTATTAAGCATACTTATTAAAATTTTTAATGGAATAGATGAGACATTCAGATGGTATTATTAAATATTTGAAAAATATACATTGAAGAGTTCCTTCTACCCTTCTCCCCCATCTGCTTGATTGCAAGCCCTAATGTATCTATGTCTATAATATGTATTAGCCTATATAGTCCATATAGATTATAAATACAAATATATAGATTTTCTGTTTAACTATTTTATACATGGTCACATAAAGCACAATTTTCTCTATATTTAGCTTTTTTGGCTTAATAGCATATTTTGATACTCTTCCCATATTGATAAATGAAGAGTTTTATTCATCACTCCTTTTAATAGCAATATATGGTATTCCATCAAGTGGTGGAATCATAACTAACTGACTTTATTGAAGGACATTTATACTGTTTTCAGTTTTAGTCTTTTAAACAGAGCAGAAAAATGCACATATCTTTGTGCACATGTATTATTTTGTCTCTAGGATAAATTTCTAGAAAGGAATTGCTTGAATAAAGGACATACATTGGTATAATTGTCACCCATTTAATTTTGGCACTTCACCCTGCACAGAATTTGTAAGTATTTATTCCCACCAGCAATGTATGAGAGCACCTGTTTTCCCAGTCTTGCCAGTGTAATTACCAAACTCCTGGGTTTTTGCCAGTCTAATGGGTGGAAAATAGTATTTCTGTGTAGTTTTAATTTGCATTGATCATCTTTTCACATGTTTAAACATCATTTGTATTTCTTTTTTCTGTTTCTTTCCCCATGATTTGAGATGCCACCTTATTCACATCAACAACCTAAGTATTGTATACATTTATGGACTTACAATATATTAAATTTTAATGATTGGTCTGTCTATATATTTGGCAGCATACTTTGTTTTAATTAATGAGGCTTTATATTATGTTTTTACTCTATGATTATCTAAGGTTCCCCTTATTGCTATTTTTATTTTTCTATATGAACCATACAATAACCTTTTTCTATTAAAAAAATGTTTTTACTGAGATTATGTCAAATTTTATAATTCTACTAAGGGAGAATTCAGCTCTTTATGAACACATATATTTTAATTGGGCCTAATATCTTTACCTTCTGTATTACTTTCCAGTTATTACTATATAAAATTACTATAGACTTGTTAGCTTAAGACAACAGAAGTGTATTCTGTCACAGTTCTGGAGACCAGAAGTCCAAAAGCAAGGTGCCATAAGACCGTGCTTCCTCTGAAGACTCCAGGGCAATGGTGTTCAATCCTTTGGCTTCCCTGGGCCACATTGGAAGAAAAATTGTTTTGGGTCACATATGAAATACACTAACTTTAATGATAACTGATGAGCTAAAAAAAAAAAAAAAAAAAAAAAGGGTCACAAAAAAATCTCTTGTTTTAAGAATTTGTGTTGAACCATACTCAAAGCCATCCTGGGGCACAGGTTGAACATGCCTGCTCTAGGGAAAAATCTTTTTTTCTTTTTTTTTTTTAAGATTTATTTTATTGTTTTTGAGAGGTGAGAGAAAGAGAAAGTGGGGAGGGTCCAGAGCAGTCTCCATAGTTTACATCATTAGTTGTGGCATAGTTTCATTCCACACAGGTGGGTGTGGGGCTGAGTGGAGCGGGAACTGAACTGGGGGCTTCCCTCATGGGAAGCGAGAACCTTCACTATCACAGTTCAGTATATGGGTTTGCATAGGCCCAGGTCAGGGTTGTAAGGCAAGCACTCAACCTATTGAGCTACCCCAGAGTCCCCTATGGGAAAATCTTTTTCTTGCCTGTTGGGCCTTCTGGTAGCTCCACGTGTTCCCTGGCTTGTGGCTGTATCATTTCAGTCTTTGCCTCAATGGTAACATTCTCTCCTCCTCTTCTGTATCTTCTACTCTGTGTGTGTGTTCTCCCTCTCTCTGCTTCAAAAGGATGCATGTGGTTGCATTTAGGGCCCACGTGGATTATCCAAGATTAAGTGCCTCCTCTTGAGATCCTTAACGTAACACATGTTTTGCCATATAAGATCATATTCACAGGTTCCAGGGGTTAGAATGTGGACAATTACTATGTATGAATCATAGAATACCTAAATTCTCATTATTCCTCCCAATTTGTGTTTTTGTTATCCAACATTTTAGTTCTATCTTGTTTATTTCTAGCCACACAAACTAAGTAGTATTCTTTTATTACATTGCCAGTGTTCGTATTTCCCACATATTTATCACTATCTTTGTTTTCTTTTATGTCTGACCTACCATCTGAGGTCATTTTTCTTTCTCCTAAAGTACATCCTTTAAAACTGCCTTCAGTGAGGCTCTGTCTGTGTCAGTCTTTCTGGTTTTATCTGAAAATCTTTATCTTGCTTTCATTGTTGAAAGAGTGTCATTAGCTATAGACTTGTGCAATGACTTACGCCAAGCTTGTTCAACCTGCAGCTCTTGGGCTGCAGGCTGCCTAGGATGGCTTTGAATGTGGCCCAACATAAATTCATAAACTTCCTTAAAACATTATGAGATTTTTTATTTTTTATTTATTTATATTTTTAAGCTCATCAGCTATCATTAGTGTTAGTGTATTTTATGTGTGGCCCAAGACAATTCTTCTTCTTCCAGTGTGGCCCAGGGAAGGCAAAAGATTATACACCCCAACTTAAACAGTTAATATTTTTAAGATTTTATTTTTCTTAGTGCAGTTTTAGGTTCACAGCAAAATTGTGGGGGAAGGTACAGAGATTTCCCATGTAATCCCTGTCCCCAGATGTGCAAACCTCCCCCATTATTGGCATCCTCCACCAAAGTGGTTTATTTGTTAAAAATGATAAACCTATAATACATTGACATATTATAATCGCCCAGAGTCCATAGTTTACATTATGGTTCACTCCTGGTGTTTTACATTCTATGGCTTTGAACAAAATATATAATGATAGGCATCTATCACTATAGTACCATACAGAGTATTTTCATTACCCTAAAAATCCTCTGTACTCTGCCTATTTATACCTTCCCCCAGATCCTCAGCCTGGGCAGCCATTCATCTTCTTTCTGTCTCCATACTTTTGTTGTTTCTAGAATGTAACCAGGTATGATAATAAAAAAAAATGCGGTGAATGTTAAAATTAAAACAAATTATTACAGTAAAAGACACATTTTTATTAATCCCTCTTAGTATACTTCCCCTTGTTCCTCGAACACACTTAATTGTTTTTGCCTATTTCTGAAGGCGTTCTAGAAATCCTCTCTCATGAGTGTCTTTAGATGCGCTGTCATGGCTGCCTCAATGTCCTGAATTGGTTCAAAATTTTTAGCTATATGTTAAACCCACTTAATTTATCATCCGTGTCTCTTAAACTTTCTTATTTTTCATATGTTTATTTCTTGGTCACATTCTATGGAATTTCTTTGGCTCACTCTTCCAGTTCACTAATTATCTCTTTATATCTAATCTGCTGTTTAACCTAGCCATTAACTTTTTAATTTCAAATATAATTTTTATTTCTGGAAGTTCTGTCTTATTTGCTTTCAAATGCATTTGTTTATTTGTGTTTTTTTAGGTATTTTCTTTTTCTGTTAGATTTTTTAAGCATTTCATTTATATCTTAAAATGTAATAGCCATAGACATTTTATATTCCGTCTCTAATTCCAGCATCTAAAGTCTTTGAGGATCTGATTTTGTCTGCTTTGCCTGGCTGTTACTCATTTGGCTTATTTCTGGGTGTGTATGTGTTATGTTTTTTATTTACTTATTTATTGTTGTTGTTTTTTTAAATATTTATTTTTATTGCTTGACAGAGAGACAGAAAAAGGGGAAGGGCCAAGAACAGTCTCTATAACTGTACATCATTAGTTTTGACATAATTTCACTCCACACAGGTGGATGTGGGGATGCACAGGGCAGGAACTGAACTGGAGGCCTCCTGCATGGTAAGCACATCCCAGTTCAGCATGTGGGTCTGCATGGGCTGGGGCCAGGACTTGATCCCCAGACCCTGAGGGTGCAAGGCAAGCGCTCAACTTGCTGAGCCATCCTGCCATCCTAGTGTTTTTTCATTTAAGATCAAATCTTCCTTAGGAATTTATCTGTGGAAATTATTTGAGGCCTTGGTTAAACTTTTATTCCACCAGAAAGGTTGAGTTACTTGTGCCAATAGCCTAAAGACCTTACTAACTAGACCACTTTTAGATTTTTACTTGAGTTTCCACAGATTTGGTCATAAACCTGCACTATAGCCAACTTTTGGTTATGGATTCTAGGGAAATACATTTCTCCTTCTCTGTTGGTTAAGACAGGACAGTTTCTTTGTGGCCTCTTTCAGCACTAAAGGTTTATTTAGGATTCATCTTCACACTGAGGATATAATCCATTGGTAACCTAAGTTTTTACAGGTTTACTATAAGGCTGTCCACATAGGGTGGGCCCTGGGCTTTATATTCTGTTGCTCACACCCCAAATGGTTATCACAATGGTCTCTAGTGTTTGTTATATAACCACAGGTCAAAAGCTGACTATAATGTTCTCTTTCCAAGACTTCTGTTTTTCATTTAGGCAAAATATGCATAACATAAAGTTTACTATTTAAGCTATCTTTAAGTATATAGTTCAGTGGCATTATGTACATTTCCATTGTTGTATAACTATCACCACCATTCATCTACACTTTTTCACCTTCCCAAACTGAGATTGTGTACTCATTAAACAATGGCCCCCTCCCCCAGCCTCTGGCGACCACCATTCTTTTTTTGGTCTCTGATTTTGACAACTCTAGGTACCTCATACAAATGTAATCATAGAGAATTCACCCTTTTATGTCTGGCTTATTTTACTTAGTAAGTTTTCAAGGTTCATCATGTTATAGCATGCATCAAAACTTCCTTTGAAGACTGAATAATATTCCATTGTATGTATAAACCACATTTTGTTTATCTATTCATTGTTTGTGGACATTTGTGTTATTTCCACCTGATTTAATTTAATTTTTGTTCTTTGCAGATTCCTTATCTTTTTGACTGCTTCTCATGATGTTTTTTTTAGAATTAATTTTTAGGAATAATTTACTTAGCTTCTTAATTGTTTCTTTGGATGGTCATTCAGAGTATCTAAACCACCTTACTTCTAAAAACCAAAGTCATGTACTTTCTACATGAAGACCAGAAGACAGTTGCATAGAATGTATTTTTACATGTTTTCTTTTGGGGCACTAGGAAGGGAAGATTCTGAGATATGCAACAATTAATATATAGTTTTGTATGTTTTCATACTTCCCTTGAGGTCTGTTAGGTAATTTTTTTCTTATCTATGACAAAATCTTTAGAATATCATAAGAAAATTCATCTTTGTTCTTCAGTATTTGGTACTCTTAACATGTTGTTTGTAGGGAAGCTGGGATGGCTCAGCGGGTTAAGTGCTCGCTTTGCAGCCCTGGGGACCAAGGATCGAATTCCGGCCCCGACTTGTGCAGACCCATATGCTGAACTGGGGTGTGCTTCCCATGAGGGAGGCCCCAGTTTGGTTCTCACCCCCCACCCTTCCTGTCTTGAGGGGTTGTGCCTCCCATGCAGGAGGCCCCCACCCACCTGTGTGGAAGGAAACTGTTGAAAACTGATGTACAACTATGGAGACTGATCTGGGCCCTCTCCCTTCTCTCTGTCTTTCTCTGTCAAAAACAATAAAATAAACCTTAAAAAAAAGATGTTGTTTGTATCAACCTCCACCTATCTCTACATGCCTCAGCATCTACTAGTAGCATTTGAAACTTGTACAGAAATAAAATTCTAGATTGCTTGAGCTGAAAGGGTCTAATTCTAACCCCTGTTTTCACCACCACTGTGTCTTAAAGATGAGTTGGCTGAAGTTAAGTGACTAACTCAGGGTCATAGAAGGTGTCTGACAGAACTTTGGTTGTCTTGTTTTTGTCCCAGTATACCTTCTACTTCCATGTCCTTTCTTTTTGGGTGACTTTCTGTGATCCATTAATGAATTCTGAGCTAGGTCCTTTGAAAAATTACTACAGATGAAGATCGCCTGACACTGATTTATGGGTCAGAGTAGAGGCAAAAATTCTCATCTAATTAACTATTTGAAGACCAAATAGAATTGCCCTTCCATATTTTACTCCTATCTCCTCTATTCATAGAGGCTTTTCAGATAATAGACTCTTAGAACTGGAGGAATGCTTGTAATTATTTGGTCTAATACCACATTGCCTACAGGGACATGTGGGAACCTCTGCCTGTGAGTTTGTTGTTCTTTATATATAAAGAAATAGAAACCTAAAAGATGCAGATAGGTTCTCCAAGGTCATATGAGGTGTCCATAGCAAACCAGAGCTATACCCAGACCTCTCAATTCCTATTCTAGTGGAGGATTGTCATTGTACTAATGCATTAACTTCGTTCTTGGTCTTCAGCTAAGCTCCACTTTCATGGTCTGTGTTTTATTTTTATTTATTTTTTTAAATAATTTTTTTATTGTTGGACAAGAGATAGAGAGAAAGGGGAGGGCCCAGATCAGTCTCCACAGCCATACATCATTAGTTTTAACATAGTTTCATTCCACAGGTGAATGTGGGGCCACGCAGGGTGGGAACCCAATGGGGGGCCTCCAATATGGGAAGCACACCCTGGTTCAGCATATAGGTCCACACAGGCCCGAGCTGGGACTGGATCCTTGATCCTCGGACCCTGCAGCTACAAGGCAGGTGCTCAACCTGCTGAGCCATCTGGGCATTCCCTTTGGAATGTGTTTTAAGATTGTGAAATGTCCTAAGGGTGGTTTGCCTTTGAGAATAAGCCAGATTCTGCAGGGTTAACAGAAATTGAACAGTGAAGGTAGGAGTCCTCTCCTCAACTGGGGATTGCTGGGCTGTTTCACTTGCACCGCATGTGTTCCATTATAGTATAATGATGTAATTACCAGTAATGCTGCTGCTGCTGCTAGAGGAGTGGTGGAGAGGCAGCATTAAGAAAAGACTAGCCCCAGTTCTCTCCTAAGAGCCATTTCAGCCCACTTCAGTCTATTAGATTGAAGAAGCTGGAAGGCGAATGCCTTCAGCGAAGGGAAAGGTCAGATTTAAAAGCTTTTCTGGGCATGGTATTTATTGTTGCTTTTTTGAGCTTCAGAAAAGTCCCCTGTGTGTTTGTCTTTGATTTTTGTCTTTCGCATTGATGTTTCAAAACTGTATTGCTAGCCAAGCCAGGTCTTTAGCATGGGTGGTTTCCTATGTGGTATTTGAGAAGGCATACCCCCTGTCATTCAGTCCTGTTGCCTTTCATACCACCAGTAGTGTCAGAAATCTTCATTGACGCTTGAATATTTTAGTTTTCAGCACTTATGTACATGTATATGTATGTATATGTGTATATATACTCTTCTACAAATATGCTTAACTCTAAAGAATTTATGATGTAATACTTTAAAATACAGAAAAATAAGGGATAGAACCTCGTGCCTTGGGCAAGTTATTTAACCTTTCTGTGTACCTCTTCCAAAACATACAGCCTGCCACCTGATGATTATGAGGAGGTAATCATGGTCTCTGGAACATGGTAGACCCTTCCAAAAATTTTCTTTCTGGGGTGATAGCCATTATTCTTTTTGTACTAATATCAAGCACCTGCTGGTCCCAGGGCACTGAGTTGGTGTGTGCTATGGGACATACAGAATCAGAAGATGTCAACCCCTACTGTCAGGGAACTTCACCTATTTGTTAATTTAATGAAAACATTGGTTAGAATTGTAGAAATTAGAATTGATACAGGTTATAGACGGCACAGGCACATTTTGCTCACTTCACTGGTTCTCAAAGTACTGTCCCTGGATCAGTAGCATCAACATCACATCGGAACTTACTAGGAGTGCAGATTCTCAGGCCCAAGCCAGACCTACTGAATCATAAATTCTAGGGGTGGAGGCCTGCGGTCTGTGTTTTACCAAGCCCTCTAGTGATTCTGATGCATACTGCAGTTTGAGAACCACTGGTTTATTTTGTGACTTAGTACTAGGAACCATTTGATAATATAAATATTCTTATTTTTATCTGGAACTACAGTATCCAGTATAGTAGCCACTACTCATGGGTGGCTGTTTAAACTTACATAAATTTAAACTAAGTATAATTAAAAATTGAGTTTTTCAGTTGCACTAGCCACACTACAAGTGCTCAGTAGACACATGTGGCTAGTGGCTACCATACTGGACAGCATAGACATCAGTTTCTACCATTACAGAACTTGAATAATGCTGGGCTCAGAGAAACAGTTCTCAAACTTTAGCATGAATCAGATCACCTGAAGGACTCGGTAAAACATAAATTACGAGACTTCATTGTAAGAGTTTCTGACTCAGTAGGTCTAGGTTCAGGCTGAAGAAATTACACTTATAACAACAAGTTCCCAGGTGATGCTGCTGGTTCTGGGAGCACAATTTGAGAACCACTGTTCTAGAATAACTATTCTTAACCTGAAACCTGTGGATCTCCTAAAATTAAAGTGAAAATATTGTATGCATCTCTGTGTAATAAAGGTTACAGGATATAGAACCCATAGTTTTAATTGGATTCTCAAAAGGATCAGCAGATGAGTCAGGAGACCTTTTAGCTGCACTTAACAGAAAATCTGACGAATAGTCATTTAAATCTCAAGGACATAGATATTCATTTAGCAAAGGAAGAGGCAGGAAGTCACCGGGTTCTTTCAGTGGCTCAAGCATGTCACCAAAAATATCAGACTCATTACCTCCTCAGAAAACCCGTTATGTTTTTTGGTCAGAACTTGGTTACATGCTCACCTCTACACCAGTCCTGGCAAAGAGGAATAGGATTTACATAATTGCTTTTAGATTGTGATTCAACCCCTGGAGCTAAGGGATCTCCCTTCCCTGAGATCATGGAATCTCTACTAGTTCTCTGAACAAAATATTAGTTCTATAACAGGGATAAAGGGAGAAATGATTATTGGGTCGATGGGGATCTATGTCTACCTCATCATGTGACCTAAAAAATGTTAGGAACATCTGGTCTGCATCTTTTCACCACATGCTTTCAGCTGGCTAAACAAGGAGGGTCTGGACTAGCTCAGCTGTGAAGATATACTTGGCTCTGTCTTCATACTTTATGGTAGGTCTGTGAAGCAGTTCTGCTCCTATCGGGGGAGAGTGGGGTAGAATTTAGGAACCTGACCAGGCTTCTGGAGGTAGCATCAAGTCAACCTGAAAGGTAGTCCCCTATGACTTTAGCCCCAGTTTTGAAAAGGGCTCTTGCCTGGTTCCTTTGGTCAAATCCCTGCCTTGTACTTGGATTCTTTAAGGGTTCCCGTTATTCTTTTCTCTCACTAGTCCTTCTAGAATTAGAATCCAGGTCCTGAATTTTGGAAGCAAACACTTGGATTGTGCTGCCAGACTTCCTGGTCCCTGTCTGCATACCTGGATCCCATCAGCATGCTCCAGATACTCTGCTTTGCTGAGTACAGAGATCATGTCTAAAAGAATGTACCAGTTGAGTTTTTCATGTAGAAATAGTAAGTGAAACACTGAGAGTTAATGAGATCATTGAAGGAGATGATGTAAAAAATAATAAAAAACTGAGAGCACCTACTCGAGCCTCTGGAATCAAGGGCCTGGTCATCTATGTCTTTAATCTTTTTTTTTTTTTTTAATATTTTTATTTATTTATTTATTTTGACAGAGTGGGGAGAGAGAGAGAGAGATACAGAGACAGAGAGAGAACTGAACTAGGGGAGCTCCCAGTTCAGCACATGGTTCCGCATGGGCCGAGGCCGGGACTCGATCCCCGGTCCCCGGCGCTGCAAAGTGAGCGCCTAACCCACTGAGCCATCCCGGCTTCCCCATATGTCTTTAATCTTTAAATGCCACATGTCAGGGAAGCCGGGATGGCTCAGTGGGTTAAGTGCTCTCTTTGCAGCGCCAGGGACTGAGGATCGGATCCCGGCCCCGGCCCGTGCAGAACCATATGCTGAACTGGGAGCTCCCCC
>PVKE010021632.1:0-26305 GCA_004027555.1 Craseonycteris thonglongyai
AGCAGGGCACGGAGGGGAGGCGGGAAGGGGAGGCCGGGGAAGCAGGGCACGGAGGAGTCGCACCGGCAGCACTTAGAACAAGGAGCGAGCGCCGCCACCGCGGGGCCGTCAAGTGCGGGGCGGCGGCGGCTGGCGGCCCCGCTTCCTCCCGGCGGCTTCTGACGCTGCTGTCGATGGAAGAAAATAGGAATAAGCATCTTTCGACCACAAACAGATGTGCTTGATAAAGAAAATGTCAGCAGAAATGCTAAAGCCATGTGTCTCAGCAGCTTTCTGACAGATAGAGGGAAAAGGTAAAAAATGTTCTATCATGTCCGACAAGGTGTTCTTTTTGAGATTTAAAGATCACTGTGCAACTTTAAACGTGTTTGTCACTTGGGCTCTGACTGGAGCTATCTGGGCCTTCAGAAGAACTTTATCAGCTGGCAGGAGGGTGGAGGCACAAGGCAGCCTGCTCCCATTTATCTCGGCTCGGTTCCCTTCAAAGCCAACAAATAAATTACAGTGTACATTTGATACAAATTGATTTCTTAACTCAAATAACAATGTTGTCCTCCCGGTCGGGCCATGTGTCACTCATTCCTCAGCCTGAGTGAAAGCCTCAATCTGTCTGTGTGACAGAAATAGAGCTGACGCCGAGCACCCAGGAATGCTGATGGGCCCGGCCGGCGGGCCTTTGTGGGCCGGCCCTGATAAGGAGCATCGGGCCGCCCGGTGCCCGCGCCCGCTCCCCGGACACGCAGCGCGCGTGCAGGGCCTGTCCTTGCCATGCCATTTCATGTAGGAAAATGAGATCCCGCCACGCGGGCTGCCGGGCGGCTGGTGGGGACCCGGGCCCGCGCCGAGGTGAAAGGGAGCCCATTCAATGTCTCCAGCTGATCTTATCGGCCGCGGGACAAATGACATATTGGCAGAGGCTGTGGCGTTTCTCAAAGCTGAGCGGGTTAATAAGGTTGGGAGGTAGGCTACGCGCTAATTGGATTTGCCCTGGCTTGATAAACAGTGGCGGGCCCCCTGCCAGAAAAAAACCCAGATACAGGGCGGCTTTCTTCTTTGTTTAAATTGAAGTCAGGAGAGGAAGAAGAAGAAAGAATTCACGCCAACTCTTGAAGCGGAGGTGTCTTCCTGAAATGCCATCCCAGCCTGCGTTGGCGACGCCCTGCGCCGCAGAAGTGCCTGGCTTCTGATTTTCATCAGAGAGTGTTTAACCTGGTCGCCCCCGCAGGAGACCCACAGCCACGTTTCGGGGCCCCGAATGCCCTCGGCGGCGGGGCGGGCTGCATCTCCGGCCACTGGATCTCGGCGGGTCGCCTGAACGGACCGGTCCCAGCTGAGAAAGGCCGGTTTCGTTTACACCCTCGAGAGGGGCTGCTCTGCACACCCACACGCACCCGCACGGAGAATGCGTGGGACGTTCTCTTATTCCATCTTCACATCCGTAGGACGGTGCTCGGCTTTCGAGCTCCGAGGGCGTGATGGCATGTCCCTTGCCCCTTAGAATCCCCATATTCTGGGGGCGTTTGTGCTTTTTTGTACTGACCGGTATTTGACACTGACCTTGGGCCAGAAGGCGTGGAGGCCTTAAGAGCGTTGAGATGGAATCTGGTGCGGTCACTTCATAATAGTATCCAAGATGTACTATTTCAGTCGCGTTCAGCATGGAATTTCAAGGTGAGTCTTGATTACATGGAGATTGGGGAGGAAAATGCTTTACATGACTTTACATTGCATAACCTCTTTAATTCACTTTTTTTTTAGAAAATGTCTTCACCATCCAAATCCCTAAGGTAGCAATTCAGCTCATTCAGTCTCCGGCTCTGATAATACACTGTCCCCAGAAGAGAAACGGCACGTTACCGAATGACCAGGTGACACATGCATGATTTTTCCCATCCCTTTTGCTTGGTTCTTTGAAAATGCCTAACGTTACGATGCTCAACCCTTAACCAATTAATACAAAAAAAAAACCAGAGTTATGTAAGATTTTCCTAGTGGCTGCAACAGAGACATTGGCGATTAAAAATCACACTCAGTATTTTTTTTGTTCCCCTGCCCGGAGACATTTATCAAGGGAATGCCATCAGGGTGCTGGTTGGAGTTTTAGAGGATGTAAAGGGAGTGCTTGCAGATTTGCCATCAGAGGATGCGCTACTTAATCTATTTTGATGCACAGTGTTGGGGAACGTGCTGGAGCCGAATCCTACCCTCTTCCTTCTGACGGATAAGTCTGTGTCAGTTAAACACTTACGTCCTGAAAATAGCCGCCTTGCTTCCGGTAAAGGTGACTTGGAGGTTGTTGCTGTGACCCAAGACCGAGGGCACAGGTGCCCTGCCCATGCCTGCAGGGTCACGGCCAGGGTGGCAGAGGAGTGGCCACCTTGGCCTGGGAGGCCGGCTGCTGGTTGCGAGGTGGAGCCCACACCCATCCTCCAATGGGTCATCAACACACAGGCCGAACGAATCTGTTTCTTCCCCGAGCAACTTCCAGGGGAAGAGCCGGGGGCCCGAGGGCAGCCGCCCCATCTTCGTCCTCCGGGGTCGGGAAGCCGAGTCTTCCCAGCTCACAGTGACGTCCTATGTGGTGATGGGCCACGTCCCAAACGGTTACGAGTCCTCATCTCCGGGGTACTGATTACATTTCCCCAAGTCAAACAAGTTCTACGTTTTTCTTTCCTTTTGAGATATGGCCCCATCAATTTATTTGTCTAAAAATGTGTACTGCCGGCCTCCCGTGAGCCTCACGGCACAGCAGTGGTCAGGCACAGACCTGCGGTTCCTGGAACTTGCCTCATGGCCCGGGAGACAATAGATACCAATGGTAAACTTAATTTAAATGCCCATAAAGCAATGCGGTGGCGGGTGGCAAGTGCATGCGTCACAGTACTTACAGCGGGGTCAGGGACGCAAAGAGTCTGGGGTGTGCGCTGAGGTTCTCAGTAGTGCGCTCAGGATTGGCCCCTGAGAAGGTGCCCACGGGGGGACCATTGCAGGAGGGAGTGGGTGTGCTCACACCCAGGAGAGAGCGTGTTGTAGGAGAGGCTGCAGCTCGGAGCCCGGGGGGTCTGGGGGGCTCCAGGGTGAGTGAGAGGTCCTGTCATGCAATGTTTTCTGGGGGGCCTGGCAGAACAGCCGGGACCTTTTCCCGCAGTGACAAAGGAGCCGCGGGAAGATCTCCAGGAGCCATTGTGACATGAGGGAAATCCCTCCGACATTTCAGCCCATCTGATCGCGATGACCTGACAGGGAGGGATGGGCCTCATGCTCCAGAGGTGGCAACAACACAGAGGCTCAGAGAGGTTAAGAGAGTTACCTTAGTTCACACAGTAGGCCCCTTGCTACTGCTTGTCCTGAGGACCCTACTCAGGGCTAGATGAGCCCAGGGCATTGCCTTGGGGTGACTGGGATTTTCTATATGAAAACAAATCTTGGTGGAAAATTAACGTGCGTGTGTGTGTGTGCCTGTGTGTACGTGTGTGATCGTGTGCAGGTGAGTGTGTTCATGGGCATTTGCCTCATTACCTACTAGAGACTTTTTGTCCCCTAAGCAATCACGGTGCCCAGTGTTCTGCTTATTCCGGGTGTCCACTGAAGAGATGGAAAATATTAAATCAAGCCATGCTCTCCGGGAAAAAAAAGAAGTCTACTGAATAAAATGCGATATTATAAAAAGTGTTCTGGAGCAGAAAAGAGCATGCTTTGGCAGGATAAATAAAGAAAAGAAAACAATTTAAACCAAACTTTGCTTCAAATTCAAATGCAGGTTTATTTTTAAAGAAAGAAAAATCACCCTTCACTCTAAGTGTGTGTCTGGGACACAAACCTCGGATACAAAACTGGCTCTGCCTTAAAATATTTTACGTATAATGACCGCTTCCTTGAACATTTTGAGAGTTTTATTATCTTTGGATACAAATCAGCACGTTGTAGATGCAAAAGGGGGCAGCCCGCGGACACCAGAGAGACGTCTCGGGGACACGTTTACAGTGTCAGGGCACGTTCACTGGCCCTTCTTCTAGAGTTACACTCCGTTGCAAAGAGACTTTTTAAGAACTTAGTGAAACCTGTCACAGTCTACGCAGGCCGCTGTCACAAAATACCTGGGACCGGCGCTGAAACAAAGAAATGTGTTTATTTTCCGTTCTGGAGGCTGGAAGTTCAAGCCCAAGATCCAGCAGTTTTGTTTCCCAGTGAGGACTCTCTTCCTGGCTTGTAGATGGTGCCTTCTCACTGTGTCCTCACATGACGAGAGAGAGAGAGAGAGAGAGAGAGAGAGAGAGAGAGAGAGGACACTCAAGCTCGTATGGTGCTATCTCTACTTATAAGGATCCAATCATAGCTGATCGGTCTCACCTGTACGATCTATTCAACCTTAATACTTCCTTACAAATACAGTCACATGGAAGGTTAGGCGGTCGGCACCTGAGTTTGGAGGAGAGACACTTCGGCCCGTCGAGTGTGCACGGAGTTGTTAGTGGAGGCGCTTGTGCAGGCCTGAGGCTGGGGCCATTTCCAGTTAGGGTGTTGCTTTTGGGAAAAGCATTTGGGAAAGCATAGTCTACACAGCATTTCACAATGGGATCTAAATGGCGGAGCACAACAGGAGATGGACGTGGGAATTCTGGAAACTTCCATGTAGTTCATTATGATGAAAGAGTGCTCAACTTTGAGACGGTGCGTACGAAGACAGTTGTCGCCCCTTCAACCCATTAAACAGCTGTGCAAATGCACCGCTTTGGAATCTGGATGACTTGGGCCACCCTCCCTTCCCCTGGCCGTGGAAACCTTAGCTCATCAAGGCTTCGGTTTTTGTTGAGTCTTAATTAGCTGGTAGTGGACACTGTAAGAGATTCGGCTTACATTGCTTGCTTGTTTCTCTCGTACATTTTATGCCACTGTTTTAACTCAACCTGTTTCATCAACATTGAATCCAAAGTTCTAGGGTCGCATCTAAGAGATTTTTAGATGTGTGACTGCCATGCACGGATGTCACATTGCAAAGCACGTCACAGCTCACAAAGTCTCTCACGCATGTGAGCGCCTCCACGTGTTGTCCTCACTTCCCTCCACAAGGGCAGGGTCCTCGCTGCCTCCTACCAGCAGGACGGCTGAGATGCAGGGAAGCAAGGGACTTGAACGAAGGCACTCCGCCAGTCGGGGGCGGGCCTTCTGTCCCTTTGCTTGAACGCTAGTCGAGGAATAAACTGACATTTGGGAGAGATCTCCTTCCCACACCTTGTGTTTTCAATACGCACACAGTGACGATCCTTTAATGAAAAGATAAGGAATATAGCATTTTCACTGTTTAAAGACTTCCGGCCATTACTGGTGTTCGTGACTGCAGTGTGTGCGGCCGGTGGAGAGGGACACGCTTCTGACCTCGGAAGCTGTCCCGCAAGGACTGATTTGTGACTGCAAAACCTCGGTGCGTAGGGTGAAGCGATATGGAAGTTGTCAATCAACACACCAGGGCTGATCCTGTGTGAAAGAGCATCTCTTCCCCCTCTTGAAAAAGAAACAAGTGCTATAACAACATTTAGGGCCAAACGATTCAAATAATTGGGTGTAAGACGTATCCAGGATCAGCGATCTGGCCAGATCGTATCGTGACCCCTGATCCTAGGGAACTGTGACCTCCGGGAGTGAATGAAGTCACCGGGCTGATGAAAGCAGCTTCACACCGTGTCCTCTGGAGAGCCGCCTCTCGCACTAGCTCGGCTGGACGACGCGGGGATGGGAAGGCGTGGTGAGAGCCGAATGCAGTCATGTCCGCTTTTCTCTGGCTGTTTGAGACCCACCCGAGTCCTTATCAATTCCTGTGATTAAAAGCAAAGCACCTGAGAAGGAAGCTGGGTGTCTAGTCTAGTCCCAGGTGACGAGAGGCCAGCCGGATCCGCCCCTTCAGGACGAGTACACAGGCTTCACAGGACCCACTGTGTTCCCACACACGCTCACAGGGACCACGCTGTGTCAGTGGGGGCAGGAGAGGCGAATGCCAGGCTTACCGCATGGCAGTTCTCAGAGCACGTTTGCCACCTGTCAGTGAACTCATCCCCATACCCGGGGGGTGACGCATAGAGACAGAAGCGCCTGGGCTGGGTGGGACCTTAGTCTCTGAAGTGAGGGACAGTCTCTTGGTCTGAGCCCATAACCTGTGGGATGCGAGGCTGTTGTGGCCTGGTAGACAGCGTGAGAATTGTGTTACATTGTAGGACACGCGGCTGGGGTCCCGGCATCGCTTGGTGGTGTTAGAGTGTCTTGAACACGACAGTGAGAGAAACACTAGCAGGCAGACTGGGTGTTTCTCCTTTATTGTGACATGGAAAGAATGTTGCAGTAACCATTCACGAAGGAAGATAGCAGGATATGTTTAAATGGCCTTTACTACAAATATATCCACTGCCCCTTTTTTGTACATCTTGGTGGAGATCAGAGTAAAAACAGGAAAAAACGATCTATTTTTTCACATCAGCACATTCAGCCTTTTACAGTATTTTTTCAGAGGAAGTAAATAAAGAAAAATACCATAGATATCCAAAAGAAAAATACCATAGATCCAAAAGAAAACAAGAATACACTTTCTTACATCATTTGCAGCATTGTTTTTTCGAAAGCTGATATTCTGTGCTACTCTTTGGAAAGTGTTATATCACTTTGTTGAAAGGTTTTCTTTTCTCAGCTTTCTCAGGGAAAGCACTGAGTGCACTTGGGTGGACCAGGCCCGTGTCTTTAGGTGAAACGATCTGAGCGTTTCCCACGCACCGTGAGGGTGTTAGCTGCTGCTTTAGCAGCACTCTCCGGCCAAGAGAAACAAAGCAGGTTCTCACAGGAAGTAAAATCAAGCATCTGTATTTGCTACCTACACAATATTTTGCGCATTAAGTCCACCATTAATATATACAAACATTCAATGTTGTAGAGTATTTTATTAAATTCACTTATCTTGCCCTTTCACTTTATTATTACATTACAGAATATGAAGCGCTGTTAGCATGTCTTGTGTCAGACCGTTGCACTTCTTTCCTTTGTTTTTTGTCCTCCTCTCAGGAATGTAGTTCACTCACAGAATCCCCCAAACAGACAATTCGTACTCGGATTCAACTGCAGGCCACCAAACTCTTTCTCTGCTAAGTGTCACAGCGCCCAGGATGTTAGGGGACCCCACCACCGTCATGAGGAGCCAGCATCAAGCCTGCACTCGACCCCAAGGCACAGGGAGCGAGGCGGCACCACAGATACAGACCAGGGTCCATGTTCCAGAGAAATTCTAAGAGCAACATAAGAGGCTGTTTTTTACCCTCCGTAGGATAATTGGGAATTTGAAAACCAGAAGGAAGATGTCATTACTTACAACTCAGCAACAACAAACAACCCTTTTAACAAATGGGCAAAGCACCTCAACTGACATGACTCCAAAGAAGATAAAGAAATGGCCAGAAAGCACGTGCCAAGGTGCTGAAGGTCACTCACCACCGGGAAATGCAAACCAGAATCCTGATAAGACGCTAGTTCATATCTATGAGAACGGCCATTATTAAAATAATGAATACGAAGAAAGAAAAGAAAGGAAGGAAGTGGGGAGAGAGGGAGGGAGGGAGGGTAAGAGGGAGGGAAGAAAAGGAAGGAAGGAAGGGAGGAAGGAAGGAAGGAAGGAAGGACAGGGGTTGGTGAGGATGTGGAGAAATCAGGACCCTTGCACGTTGCTTCTGTGGGAAGAGTTATGCCAGGCCTTTACAAAGTTTTAAACAGAATTACCATATGATGCTGTAATTTCATTTCGGGTCATGTACAACCCCCACCCCCACCGCCCACTGGAATCAGAGACATGCACAGATATCTGCACACCCACGTTCCCAGCAGGATCGCTCACAATGGTCAGAAGGCGGAAGCAACCCAAGTGCCCATCAGCAGATGAATGGAGACACACAATGTGGTCTATCTGTGTAATAGAATGTTACTCAGCTCTAAAAGAAAAGACATCGGAACACAGCTATTGCGTGGAGGAACCCTGAGGACATCACGCTAAGTGAACTAAGCTGGGCACAAAGGGCAAGCGTCTGAGTGCACTTGCATGAGGTGCCTCCAGTAGTCAAATTCCTAGAGGCAGAAAGTAGGGGAGCGGTTGTCACAGGCTGAGGGAGGGAGTGAGGGGGTTGTTTCATGGTGGCAGAGTTTGAATTTGGGAAAATGGAAAGGATTTGGAGATGGATGGGGACGATGGCTGCACACCAATGAGAATGAGCTTAGCGCCACAGCGCTGTAACGCAAAGACGGTAAAAATGACAAACTGCACGTTGTGTGTACTTTACCGCAATAAGAAGAACCGCTTACGTAAAAACCACCACTGCCAAAGTGTAGGGAAAACATCTGGATTAGAAAGAGCATAATGTAATATAAAATGATGGAAAACATCTTCCAGACTTACAGATCTCCCCAAAACCAATGCAGAAAAATAAAACTGTGAGTTATTTAGTTGTCTATTTAAATGACAGCTCAAATGGGGTGAGTGAATATCAATGATCCAACGTATAAAGATTTTAATGGCAGCAACTGCAAATTCATCCCCAGGGAGGGAGCCAACGCCATCCCATGATCATAACCGTGTAATGGGCCGGCCCTCCCAGGGGCCTCCTTCCGGTGCTTTCATTTCTGTGGGGAGAAGCGGCTAGCTCTCATTCCCAGCACACTTTCTGTTTCTGTCTCTCTCCCGTTCACTTCCCGGGCTCCTGACTGATGTCTCCCTTCACGCACAGAGCCACCAGGTTTAAGCGCCTGCCCTGCAGGACTAGACAGGCTCATCTTCGTCCCCCTGGATTAGAGATCTGGGGCTGTGACACCAAGAAGCCAAGTGACAATGGTCCCCCGATTTGATGAAGATCTAAACACATGACCCCCATACCCACAGCCCTACCATACAGAGCGGAGAACACTGTGGCCAAGGATGTGAAATGGTGTCCTGCCCACATGTCCCCTTCATTGCATTCAACCTGGATGGAATCGAGACGATATTCTCAGACAAGACACGGCTGGAGTGCATTGTGTTGCAGTGGAGAGTCACCCAAGGCTTTAAAGCAAAATTATTCCCTTCAGAGTATATGTTCCTCATGTGAAGTGTGTTGTAAATCAGCACCGCTATAATTCGGATTCTGTTGTCTTTGCAGACGCTTGTTTGGTGCAATGTCAACACAGAAATAGAGAGTGACTGAAAAGAAAAACTCATGCCATTTGCTTTAAGAGAAAATAAAAAAATAAAAAAATAGAAGAAAGCCTTTGCTGCTCGAGAAGTGAAATAGAAGAGCCATGCTCTAGGTCGGGGGTGTCAAACTGGGGGCCCGCGGGCCACATGCGGCCCCCGAGGACATTTTTTGTGGCCTGCGATGCTCTGAAATAAAACAAAAATAGAAAAAATGGTTATGAAGAAAATAGCGCTTAGGGGAGATCGAGGCAATACCGTGCACACAATTCCCTCGTTAACCCTGTAACTACTGAAGACGAGTGTACACGTGGCCCAGTGCCTTTCCTGGGGGCCTATGGGTGTGTATAAACGCGCTGACTCAGTTCCGGCGAGGTTTGTAAATGTGATGTGGCCCGCGTGAATCTTGCCTGTTGCACCAGATGGCCTGTGTTTTAATTGAGTTTGACACCCCTTCTCCAGGTGGCATGTTTGAAATGATTGTGACAAATGCCAGCCAATGGGATAAGACCGAGCCAAGCAGCAGGACCCTGTGGGAAGGGCAGGGGACGCTCAGTTTCCACAGGCCCATGTCTGGACCTTGTGTGAGAGGTTTGGATGTGTAAGTTACTGCGATTTATTAAAAGGAAACTCACTCACCTACTGGTGTGTGCACTCTGGCCCCTGCTAATTGTTAGAAAATTGTAAGTGCTTTTGTTTCAGGTGGTATAAAACTCCAGAGGCCAATGGTTGACATCATTGGCAGGTTTATCTATTTATTTATTTATTTATTTATTTATTTTTAATCAAATATATTTTTAACATAGGATTCAGCAAATGTGCTCCATGGTTTTATGCAAATTAATGAAATACTTATGTTTACATAATAACCTGTATAGGCATCTTTATTGCCATTGGATTTATAATTGCCAAATTGTAGTAGCAACTGAGATGCCCTTCAGTAGTGGTCCATCCAGACAGCGGCATATTATTCAGCACTAGAAGCAAAGGAGCTGTCAAGTCGTGAAAAGACAAGGCATCGCCGTAAGTGCCTAATACCAAGTGGAAGAAGCCAGTCTGGAAGGGCTCATGAGGGCACGATGCTATGGAGACCGTGGCTGCCGGGGCGTGGGTGAGGGGGCGGGATGAGCGGGAGGAGCGCAGAGGGTTTTCAGGCAGTGAGACGATTCTGTGATATGATGATGATGGACACACTTGTCCAAACACAGCAAAAGTGCAACAGCAAGAACGAACCTTAACACGAGCCACAGCCTTTGGGTGACGATGACGTGTCCACACGGGCTCATTGACTGTAACCGATATCCCCCCTGGGGGCGGCGTTGATAGTGGGGGACGCTGTGAGGGTGAGGAGATTCTGTACTTTCCACTTGAGGTTGTTGTGAACCTAAAACTGCTCTAAAAAGTCAATAGAACATTTGAACAGACACTTTAATAAAAAAGATGTAAGAATGGCCAATAGCCCACAAAAGTCCTGAACATCGTGAGTCATAATAAAAGCATAAACTACAGCGCAGCCAGACACTGCCTGTCTTTTCTAAGGTCTAAAGAAGTGCCAGAAACATAGATGGTACCGAGCAGGAGCGGACGTGACTCAACCGTGATTATCGCCCGCTCCTGGTGGGGATGTCAAATGCTATCATCAGTTCAGGAAGCAGTTGGGCAGTTGATTAAAAAGTTCCACATGCACTGAGCATTTACGAGGAGAAGCAACACATACATTTGCACACACATTTGGACACAAATATGCATAGTGACATTATTCACCAGGGCCCCCAAGTGGGGACAACCCAAATGCCCATTCACGGACGAGTGGATAAGCGGAGTCTGGTCTGGTCACACATCCTGCTACGACTCAAGCAGAGGCAGGCGCAGTAACGCTGTGGTCACACGCACAGACCCACACAACGTGGTCAACCTCAAAAGCACGATGCTCAGTGAAAGAAACCAGACACGGAAGGATAGCAGGCGTCTAATTCCAGATGTGACATTCTGGAAAAGGCCACCCCATAGAGACAGGCATCAGATCTGTGGCTGCCGGGAGTCAGGGGTGAGGAGGAAAGGCATGCCTGCCCAGGGCGCGAGGGGCATGCTGACGGACCTTCTCTGTGTCCTGGTTCGCGGTTCCACAGCTGTCAGCACTGGGAACTCAAGGACCGTACGCTTCGAGAGGTGATCTTGACTGTATGCGCGGTATCACTCAATAAATGTGACTAAAAACAGATTGAATTAAAAGAAAATTCTTTCCTAATTGGATTTGATGTTGGCCCCTTCTCTCCGGTGGAAGACGGAGTAGCATTTGCTGTGCGGAGCTCAGGGGAGAAGGGAAAACGGCCATTCCCCGGGGGCCTGGAGCCCGCTCCCGGGTCTACATGCAGCACCCGCTGCGTCAGGACTTGGGGATGTCCCCCCGTCCGTGACCAGGCTCGAGCGGTCCGTCTGTGAATGCTGTTATGGGGACCCACACAGACGTGTGCGGAGGAAATGGACACAGCACAAAGGGACGTGTCTAAGACCTGAGCCACCCAACCCTCCGGTTACATAAAACGAGAGACGACGCGGCTGGAGGTTGCTGAGCCAACGGCCAGAGAAACGCGGTTTCCCGGGTCAGAGCGTGGCGTGAGCCAGGTGACAGGCGCGATGGGCAAGCGCTTCCTCGGCTCAAGTCCAGAGCCAGGCCTCACCACTGCGGGTCTTCCCCCACCTCCGCGTGGCTTCCTTCCTAGACTGGCTTCTTCTGGAACGGGAGTTTCCACTTGTTATTTTTATACAAAAACGTTCATTGACTTTCAGTTTGAGGTCCCTGTGTAACCCCTTGACAAGTGGCCTTTCAGTTTGCTTGGAACTTTTTTTTCATTTCTTTTTTTTTAAGATAGGTCTAGAAGAGGTGGTAGACGTATGTTCACTTTAATGCTGAAATTTCAGAATTGCTACCTGCTGCTTGTTGTATCTTCACAATGCTAAAATAAATGCATTTCAGTCCTACTTGTGTGTGATGAACCACTCTACTCCAGTATTGATACAGCCCCCTAGGTTTTTGATTTGATGGATATTTTATTTCGTTCCCTTTGAAGCCCTCTCTGGCCTCATGTCACCACCTAGGTGCACGCATGCATGGGCGCGCGCGCGCGCACACACACACACACACACACACACAATGAATTCTTCTTCATTCTTGCACTTACAGTGTCTTTTCTGGATCCTCCAATTTCTAATCCTACCTACCATCTGTAGCCCAAGCCAGCTACCACTGAAGCCCAGAAAAGTCATACTCCATTAGGCATCATCCATCAATAAATATGAACTCTATTTTGCTCACCTGTGAAAAATCGCGCGGAGGCAAGAAGAAGCTCGGTGGCCGTCGTGGGGGCGCCTGGCACAGCGACGGCCACGCTCCGTCAGGCATAAATGCAGAAAGAGCGCTGAGGAGCCCACTCGAGTGGAGCTGGAGTAGGCAGATTCCTGAAAGTCGCTGAGATTTGGATGAAATGTACAGCACTCCATACAGCTCTCCTTTTGATTAAGGCTGCGTGTGCAGGGAAAACGTCACATCTGAATGGAGCCCGGGCTTTTAAGAGCTTTGAATGTGCACAGATCTAACTTGAGCTCCGAGCTTGATCTGGAAACGTGCGGTGGGCCAATTTACATCCAGTATGAAAGGGGCGGGCGCGGCGAGGGAGATAAAGCCCACCCCTTCAGAAGTGCAGCCACGGATCCGGGTTTATTAGTGTCGGGATCGATACAGAGACGACCTGCTCCATTTGCACTTATTAAATTATGAGACTTAAGGTTTTAAACAGAGGACGCCAGCAAGACAGCTGAAACCCGCAGGGGAGGTAAAGAAGATTTGCAGGTGTAGATACCCACACATCGTCCCCGGGAAGGATCTGCTTACCCGGTGACACAGAGTGGCCTTTCAGAGTCCCAGAAATGCATGTTTCTCTATTTTGTAATTGTACCCAAGGACATGTTTTATCATCACGCTTCAAAAAAAAAGAAACTGGTTTTGATCCGACTATGCTAACCTAGTCTTTTCCCTTCACATAAAATTCTACATTTCTGTCTGCCGCTGTTCTCTTTTTTTCTGATTATCAGCAGATGTGGAGGGAACAGCCTTGCCTGGGAGCTTATTTTAGTATCTTTAGAAGATTCTCATCTTATTCTCCAGGAGTCAGGATACGAGATGAAGTTGTTCCATCCGTGGAAGGTATGGGCAGTGTCCCCGCGCTGAGCAGCTAGGGGACAGGCCACTTGCAGGGGCTTGGTCATCGGGCCCACTCCTGCCAAGGTCAATGGACACACACGCTGGCCACAAGGTCCCCCAGAGGGTCTCAGTGCATGATGTCCTTTGACATGTCCCTGGCTCCACATCGATAATGATGTGGATGATGAGGGCGAGGGGACATTTTGCTTTCAAAGTTCGCTAAACATTACATTTTACAGGTATGTCCCCTCAGCTTCTAACAAGACTGTGCTCTTGGCCACGACCAGGGACTCACGGGCACAGAGCGTCTGTCTCGCTCTGAGTTTTCGGGTGAGAGGTCTTGTCTCTCGTCTGACCCCCTCTGCCCGCCTCCTGGTGAGAAGACGGGTGCACCTGTGTGTGGCCGGATGTGCTTGTGGGGCGTGTGACGAGCAGGTGTGTAACCCCAGCCCCCCTTGGCCTTCTCGTACCCGACTCGAAGGCAGTTGAGGTCAGCGGGCTGCTATCCTGACAGCCCCTGGCTAGTCCTCATGAAGCTTTGAAGACCACCTGTCGAGTTCAGGCTATTGTGTGTGAAATGGCTTAGCTTCGGGCCCCTGAACAGTTAATATAAGAGAGGCAGTGACCCCGTGCTAAACGTGCACTGTAGGGAAGGCGGGAAAAGGCCAAGCGCTGACCATTTGACTTGGGTGTGTGGTCAGGGAGGTGGGCAGGGAGGCGGGCAGGGAGGCGGGCAGCCACAGTGCCAAGCAGGCAGCATGGGGCGGATTTCCACCCGCCTGGCCCTGGAGTTGGTGGTGGCTTAGGCTGGGACCTGCAGGCTTTAGCAGTGGGAGGTTGCGGGCCACTGAGGGGCCACTCTGCATGTCCTCGTCCCTGCCGGACCGGCTGTGCCAGTGGTTGGGTGTAAAAGCAGCTGGCGGCTCATGGCGTCTGTCCTCACTGTGGGTCCGCGTGGTTCCTCTGGCGCGGCTGCAGGAGAGCCCACCACCACCGCGCACGAGACCTTGCTTGTGGAGGCCCCAGTGCGCCCGGAGCCTGAGGCTCTTCTCCCAGAGCGAATGGGAGAGCCGGCGTGCTGGAGGTGGGGTCTGCCCGCCATCTGCTGGAAGCCACTTCTTGGCCAAAGGTTTAACATCTGCTGCTTGAGTGTGAAGGCATCGGGGCTGGACGTGGAATAAGATTTGTGGTTCTGTTCTGTTCTGTTTTGTGTTAAGATTATTGTTATTAAAAGGCAACTAACATAAACATAATGTGTTTCAGGTGCACGCCATCATTAGGCGACCTTTGTGCACCAGAAGAAGTGATCAGCAGACAAGTCCAGCAGCTATCGGACACTGTCACACTGTCACAGTATCATCGACTCCATTCCCTGTGCTGTACGACATCCTGTGACTTACATGTATTACACCTGGAAACTGGAGACTCGCGTCCCCCTGCACCTTCCCTCCCTTCTGCAACTTTTCAATTACAGTTGCCACGCAATGGTCTTTTATATTGATTTGGGGTATACAGCGTAGTGGGTAGACATTTATATAATTTACAAGGTGATCACCTGACTGGTCCAGTCCCCACCTGGCACCGTGCGGAGTTATTACCATATGGTTGACTGTGTTCCTTAGCTCTTCCCTACATCCTCATGACGACTGTGTAACAACCAGTCTGTCCCCTTAACCCCTCCCCGTCCTCCCCTTCTCCCCCTCCCAGCTGGTAGCCATCAAAACGCTATTTGTTTCTACGCGTTTGTTTCTGTTTTGTTTGTTTATTTTGTTTATTTATTTTTTGATTCCTCATATAAGCAAAGTCACATGGCGTCTGTCTTCTTCTGTCTGACATATTCCACTGGGCACAGAACCCATTCCCTTCCATGGCTGAGCGATAGTTCATTGCGCCTCGGTACCGCCTCTGTATCCATCCGTCCATCCACGGACCCCCAGGCCGCCCCCACATCTTGGCCCCTGTAAACAATGCCGCAGTGAATGCGTGGGGGCCCATGTCCCCTCCAAGTAGCCTTTTGAGTTTTTTTGGATAAATACTCAGAAATGGAATTACTTGGTCTCTTGTGATAGCCTTTGCTTAAAGTCCATTTTGTCTGGTATAAGTATTGCTACCCAAGCCTTTTTTTCATTTTCATGAAATATCTTTTTCCATCCTTTTACTTTCGGTCTGTGTGTGTCTTTCAATCTGACATGACTCTCTTATAGACAGTACGTGAGGACTGCCCGGAACACATCCAGCCCTGTAATATGAAAAATAGAGGCATTTATGGCTGGACTTTCCCCGGACAGCCCTCGTATATAAGGGTCTTGTTTTCTTATCCATTCTGCCACTCTATTTTGATTGGTGCATTTAATCTGTTTACATTGAGAGTAATTGTTGATAAATAGGTAGTTATTGCCATTTCATTATTCATATTTTTAATCTTTTTTTTTTTTCCATTTTAAAGAAGTTCCTCTAAGATTCTTTGTAATACTGGTTTAGTGGTGATGAACTCCTTTAGAGTTTTCTTGTCGGGAAAGTTTTTTGTCTGTCCCTCAATTTTAAATGCTAGCATTGCTGGGTAAGGTAACCTCGGTTGTAGGTCCTTGCTTTTCATCATGTTAAATATTTCCTTCCAGTTCCTTTTGACCTGCAGAGCTTCTGTTCAGAAATCATCTGACAGTCCTATGGGAGCTGCCTTGTAGGTAAGTGGCCTTTCTCTTGCTAATTTTAAGATTCTGTCTCTACCTTTAACCTTTGGCACTTTAATTATGATGTGCCTTGGTGCGGGCCTGTTTGGGTTCTTCTTGCTTGGGACTCCACACTTCTTGGGCGTGTATGTCTATTTCCTTCACCGGGTCAGGGACGTTTTCTGTCACTATTTGTTATTTCTCCCTCTTCTCCTCTGGTACCCTATGATGAGAATGTTTGTAGGCTTAATGTTGGCCCAGAGGTCTCTTAAATCATCTACATGTTTTTTTATTCTGTTTTCTTTTTGCCATTCGCTTTGGGGGTTTTCGGCTACCTTGTCTTCTAAATTGCTGATTCATCCCTCTGCTTCACCTAATCTACTGTTGATTCCCTCTAACATTTCTTCATTGCAGTTATTGCATTCTTTAATTCTGACTGGTTCTTTATTATGTTGTTTTTTTTTTAATCTCCATTTTTATGTTTGATCTCTGTTGAAGTTCTCACTTAGATCATTGAGCATCCTCTATCCAATGTTTTGAATTCTAAGTCTGGTAGATTGCTTGTCTCCATGTTGTCTAGTTCATTTTCTGGAGCTTTGTTCTGGTCTTTTATTTGGAACACGTTCCTTTGTCTTCCTGTGTTTGTTTCTACATATTAGGCAGGGCTACTGTATTTCCCAGTCTTAGTAGGTCGCCTTGTGTGTTTGATATTTGTGGGGCCCTGTGACACAGTCACCCTGGTCACCTGAACCACGTGTTCCAGGTGCATCTTGTGTGGGTTGTGTGTGTCCTCCTGTTGTAGTTGAGCTTTGATTCCTGTTCTCACGTCAGTGGGAGGGGTTGACGCTCAGGCCGGTTGTTTGTGAGGACTGGCTGTGACTACCATGGAGGAGTTGTTGTGCAGGGCTGACCCTCCAGAGCAGGATTCACTTTACCAAGTTCTGGCGTCTGCCCTTTCTGCCCTGTGGATGTGTTGTCCTTGGAGGTAGCTGGGTAATGCTCTGGGTTGGTCCAAAGCTGGACACTGGGTATAGCACTGGGCCTCCTAGGATGTGACCCTTTGCAGGCCAAGTTCAGCCACTGCCTGTGTTCTACCTGGGGTCACCTGGCATAATCCACAAAGCAATCTGCAGATGGCCACCACCCTCACTGGGCTTGAAGGTACCTTGAGACGCCAAGTTCAAACCAATGTCAGCTATCGCTAGCGCCAGGTTTGGGTTGCTCAGCCAGGGGACACATGGAAGCCCAATGCTACCTGTTTAGCTTTTGTGAACCTTTGAGACATTGAGGAAAGTCTATAGCATAAGTTTGTGTGGATAAATCACTGGAAGCAGCTTGGGTGTGCCTGAACGTTGGGTGGGGTGGAGCCTCAGAAAATCATCATGGTGACGTAAAGAGTGTTAGCCAGGTTGACGGGGACTCAGATATGGCCGACTGCTTCTGCACACCAAGGTGGGGAGGGCTCAACAAAGAAACAATGGCTTCCCTAGCTCCTCTGTCTGAACAAAGCTGCCTTCATCCTGAAGCCAGACAACTCAATTCCTTCCATGTGTCCCTGGCACCTTTCAAGCTTGTGCCCCAGCACTGAAACGTGGAGTGAGTGAGGCTGTCAGTGAGTAAGTGTGTGCATGGGCCCTTTAAGAAGAGCCCCCAGGACTGCAGCTAGGCTCTGTCTCACCCAGCCACAGTCTCTGCTGGTTTTTACAGCCACAGCCTATGAGGACTTCTCTTCCAGGCACTGGAACCCTGGGCTGGGGACCTTGGTGCGGGGCTGGGATGCCTCACTTCTCCAGGCGGGAGGCTCTGCAGCCAACATATCCCTCCTGACTTTTAATGGTCACACGTGGGAGTCAGCCCAGCCTGTTCTGAGTCTCTTCAGCCATTTTGTCCACACCCGCCAAGCCCGGAAGGACGGATGTGGCTCCAGATTCGTTTTTTATAGGTGTTCTCACATGACAAACACGAGCAACGTAAACAGCCTCATGGGACCACGTTTGCTGCGGTCTCCTGTTTATTTGTTTGGCCGAAATGAAAGGCTGATCCTCTACGAATGCCGACAGCTCGCTGCTGCCGGCGAGACCGCTTGTGGAGTGCGGATGCTGGTGGAGACGCTGGTGACCAAACGTGGAGAGACCTTCCCTTCCCCCCCCACACATGCCGCGTGGAGCGTGTCCATTCAACTACCGCGCTCGGTGCTCAGGGTGTACTGTGACTGTTCCCTGTGCCTTCTGCTCCCCAAGTGTGTTTGGCATTGTCTGCATGGTTCCTGGAATCACACAGCTTGGAGCTCACTGTCATCTTCTCACTGTCCCCATTTTCACCATCCCCCTCCCATCCTGAAATGCACGGAAATAGATTCTGTGTCTTTTCAAAAAGGATGCTGCACAAATGCGAGGAAGTGAGGACGAAAGCCTGAAAAAGCGTCCCTGCAGTGGTCACGAGGGGCATTTACAGTTGGAGAGAAGGCTGCTTTCTGTCACTGTCTGCGTGTAGAAACTTAACTTGATCACCTTCTGAAGAATTTATGAATTATGCTTAATAATCTGCTTTCGGCACTTCTGAGAGAAGAATCCCATTTTGAAGCGACAAAGGTCCCCTAAATAGCTCGTGGGAAATGACCCTGCATCCCATTAAACGTAACAATTCACCACCGTAGGACTGGATGGCACCGCTAAACCACTTCAGCCTCAGCTCACTTCAAAATGTCAAGAAGCCCTTGACTTAAACACTCGATTAATCTGCAAGGACCAGAACAGCCAGCCCCTTCTCAGGGAGGGAAAAAATAATGTTGTTTTTTAAAAACTTTTTCTTTGCACTTAAGTTAAAAACAAAAATAAAGAAATGCTCCTCTCTCTTGCCCTTGTTGTCATGTTCATTATTTTTCATAAAGGCTTTTATCTGACGGTCGTCTCTCCCACATGCCCGGGGCTCACTCCCGAACCTCCTTTCCATTTTATAACTCGGCCAGGTACGGGCTTTATCTGATTCACGCCGATGACTATTTCCCTATTTAAAAGGTTGATGCAGGATCAAAGTCAAATGTGAAGGTCAGGAAAATGGTTTCTGGAATGCCGTGATCTAAGACGCAAATGGGGCCACCATACAAAGGAACGCACTGAGGTGTTCTGGGCAGAGGACCACAGCCCCCCAAATGTTAACAAAACAGGATTCACACACATTGTCAACATTTACAGCCTATTTGGGGTAATTTGGACTCTTGGTTCTCTCTGTCTTTAGTATTATAAATAGTAACACATAACTATCTTATTTATTATGTGCAATTTTTATGGATAATACTATAAAGAATTTATTTGCTAACCTTACTATAATTAGTAAGTTGTAATAATAATCCAGGTCCTTTGAATTTTAAAATAAACCAGGTCCTATAGATTCTACAAAGTAGGAGTCTTATTTGGAAAAGCATCATAGAATCTTTGTAATTCCCATCATTATCCCTGTCATTTTATCACCATAATCTTTCCACAGAAAAAAAACAACAACATTAGTTGCTGATTATTGATTCCTTTGTTCTGGGGATTCCATTGTTCATGGAGGCAAGTGCAAGACGGACATTTGCTCCTCCGTTAGGGGGTCAACTTCAGATTTAGGGGAGCTGCGCACTCAGAACCCAGAGCTGTGAGCTGCGTCTTTGATGCCGGGTGCGCGTTTGGTTTCCCGGGAAGCCCTGAGCCTGTCTTGGCCTTTCTCTCCTGGGAAGTCTGTCTTCTCTCTGATGAGGGGGCACTTCCTGCGTCGGGGGCGCTGGTCACGCTTTCAGAACTGCCAGTCATTTTTGTTTTTGAAATGCACTTCAGAATTTGCTCAGAGGGTAGATTCTACGTTAAGTGTTTTTTCCACCCAAACACTCACAAACAGCTGAAGAAACAAACACACAAAAAGACACAGGAGGCTCCGGGAGGTTCTGGTTACGGTATCCCTGGTGTGTGCACATCCAAACCCACCCAATTGCACACAGGAAGCCCGTGCAGTTCTCTGTCAATCACAGCTCAATGGAATGGCTTTAAAAAGAAGCCGGGAAGGACCCCAGTGCGGGCAGCCAGTGGGCAAGAAACTGCCCCTCGAGACTAGAACTGGACTCCTGTCAGCATCCCCCAAATGAGACCCCAAGTCGACGAGGAGAGCTGTCATGAGGGCTCCGGGCTGGGCAGGTGCACGTGTGTATATGGGATTTGCAAGCAGGTGTAAGTGTGTATATGGGATTTGCAACCACATCAGGCCACAGAAACCAGATTGAGTGCTTCTGGCACAGGGTGTTGCCTCTAGTCTCTGTCTCCGCGTCTCTGAAAATCCTTCTACAATGACCCTGACCTCAGCAAAGGGCTCTTTAACTAGCTCGGCCCTGAGTGTGCTGTTGGGGGGGAAGGGGGCTGTCATTTCCCAGAAGCTGGCAGCTGTGTGAATGCAGGGTCCATCCAGCCAGGGCCCCAGCACCAGCTACTAGGAGTAGATGACGTGGTTGACCTTGGACACGGTCCCTTACGTGGGGAGCAGAGAGGGAGCAAGTCCGTGTGGGGGTGAACTCGGGGTTCTTCAGGCCTCCTCACTGACCCACAGGTGGGTTCGTTATGACCCCAGGAGGGAGGAGAGACCTCTTCGTGTGCTCCCCTGCCTTATCAAACCTTCTGCTTTGGGGGTGGCAGTGACCTTGGACTAAATCACATATGAATGATGGCAGCTGCCTGGTGGCCTGGCACCCCCAACTTCAGGAGTGATTCAGAGAAACGTCTGTCTTCTTTCTCCCGGAAAGCGTGACTGCTCCCTGAGGGTGCTGGTCTTGGCCCGACAGGGGGTTTCAGGGACCACATGAGCCATGCCCACCCTGGTATCCGCATGCCCAGAGCAAGCTGGCCCCTCCTGTCCGCCCCGGCACCAACCCCGTATGTGAAGTCCCCCATTCATGTGAACTCCCGAGATCAAGACACGCTTCTTCTGGAGGTGCGCCCAAGACCGTTCACTTTTTCAGCCATGTTACACTGCTGACCCAAGTTGTTAGGGGACCAGAGTGAAACGGGTCTTTTCCCACGAAGTTCAGGTTCCTGTCCTTGATCTGTGAGTTGCGAAGCAAGCGCCCCTTCTTGTTTCGGCTGCGTCTACTCTGCGTAGAGTTCAGTCCTCCGTGCCCACCCGGGGGGCTTCCCAGGGGCAAGGAGTGCCCTGCTCATTGCCCGTAACACAGGGCTCAAGGTGAGCACCGTGTGTGGGTCTGCAGGGTCCTGGGCATCACCTTCCGTGCATACTAGGGTTCCCTGCCAATGGTCACCCCCAAACAGGGGTGTGGATTGGAGACACTCTTTAGGGGGCAAACCTGTGTTTATGCATTGAATCGGAAGAGTCCTTTGAACCGACTATTGACAAATGGTCTCAGAGGACAGTGGGATGCACCATGTGAAATACCAGAGCGGGCGATTGTCTCAGTGCCCGTATTTTGGGGGGATAAGCCGTACTGGCTGAGTTATGGACCAACCAGGTCCTGGGGTCTCCAATGATGAAAAGTATTTCTCTTGTCATGTGCGGTTCCCACCTCAGAACTGCGGGTCCTATTAATGCAGTAACTTAGGAATAGCATATAACGATTCAGAAAAATATTTATGACTTTGAGTAATAATAAAACCAGAAGGAAAGGTCAGTGTGCTTAAGTTGCTGCAATATAGTGGAACGGATGGGATGGCTTGCACAATGGACATTTGATTCTCACAGCTCTGGAGGCTGGAAGTTTGGGACCAGGGTGCCCATAGGGTCGGGTTGTGGTGAGGACACACTTCCTAGCTGGCAGACCACTGTCTTCTTGCTGTGTCGCTACGTGGTGGAGAGAGAGAGCGCTCTACTCTCTGTTTGGACGAGGACACTAATCCCATTGTGGGGGCTTCATCCTCATGACCTCATCTAACCTGATCACCCCCAAAGTCCCCATGTCCCAAACATTGTCCCGTTGCGGTTAAGGCCTCAACATATGAATTTGACTCGGGAGGGGCCACAGGTCAGACCATAGCAAGTGTTTGTCAAAAGAGTGTATGTAAACATTGGGGACAATGGGAGGAGGAGAGAACCTGAGTCACGATGTGCACATCGGCGGAAGTGAGTCAGGCGTCGTCGGGTGGCCTGGCTCCGAGTGGTCCTGTCCTCAGGGTTTGGTCCCTCCCCCAGGACGTGCTTTCTCGCTGGTATTTGATTCTGTGGAGATAAACGAGATTCTGTTGTTATCTTGCCGTTGAATTGATTACACCTCCCCCAGACGCCTGTGGTATTCCCGGGGTGCCAGGCATTTGCCAGGCACAGGGTGCAGTGATGACGGGGAGAAGACGTGCGAGGGGCTTCCTGTTGCTCACAGGGACCCCCAGGCCCGCCCGAGCCAGGCTGGGGCTCCCTACGAGGCGGCACCCGTGCTGGACCTCGCTTGCATGAGGGGGCGGCGAGTTTCGGGGGCGCCGCTGAGGAACAGGACTTGAGCGGGAATATAGGAGACGGACGCCGAGCAGAGCGGGTCGCCACTGAATAGCTTGGCCGTCACAATTTTGACGATAGGTCATGTGACCCACATGCAGTGACAGGCTTAGATTATTTGAAAATGCTTATTGGAAACTGTAGGCCAGCCATGGAGAAGTTTTTAGAAAAGAATGTAAGAGAAATGAAATGCTAAGATTTGCTGAGAGAGGAAATGACATGGAATCATATCATGCTCAATTAAAACCAGACAGGACAGAAAAGAGGAAAGAGAAAAGCAAAGCACATGTGCAACCAATACATATTATAATGACCAATTTGGTAGAAACTAACCCAACTATATCAATTACTACTTTAAATGTGAATGGCCTAAATACAGGAATTAACAACAAAGATTATGAGAGTGGATTCCAAAAGTAATTAATATAATAAAGTCCTATTTTTGTTTAAAATATTTTTTTAATATAAAGACCCAGAATAGTGACAAGTAAAGCATTGGCAAAAGATAAACTGTGCTAACACTAAGTAAAACAAAGCTGGAGAAGCTATATTAATCTCAGATGAAAAGGATTTCAGATGAAGAGAATTTATCAAGGCTGGAGACCCGTAGGGCCGAATGGTAGCGGGATCCGTTCCCCCACACTCTGTAGTGATGCTAAGCCTGATTCCCGGAAGCAGGGTATCAAAATGCATGAAGCACAGCTGGGAGAACCCAAGGGAAATGGCCCTAAGCACCTTTCTTGAGGATTTTAAGACGTCTCTGTCAGAAATCGAGGCAGCAGTCTGCAAACCAGCAACGACTCCTGTGGTCTAAGCAGCGTTGTTAACCCACGTGTCCTAACTGACTTTAGAGAACGCTCCCTCCAACAGCAGCAGAACGCATTCATCCGAAGCTCCCGTGGGCGTTGACAATGACTGAGCACACCGTGCGCAATGGCACACAGTAACAAGTCCAGAATTCTATAAACCGTGCCAAGCATGTGCTCAGTTCGGTCCCATTGACCCAGCTGGAAATAAAGAACAGAAAAAATGGTTGGAAATTTCCAGTTACTGGGAAATCAAGCACTACCTGTGTAAATAATTTATGGGTCTTATGAGCAGTCTCAATAGAAGTTAAAATAAGGTGACCAGATTGTAACATTGGTAAAGTGGGACACCATTGACCGGGGAGAGGGGGTTCTTGATGAAAAATTGGGTCTATCTCCCGCCGTTCCCTAGCTTGTTGTGCATTCTTTCCAAACATCGGGACTTTTTTAAAACACTGCGGGACGCGGGACAAATGGTTAAAAATCGGGACTGTCCCGCCAAAAGCGGGACGTCTGGTCACCTTGAGTTAAAACCATCAGAGAAATCCCCATAGAAAGACATTCTACAAAATCTCTGACTGGTACTCCTCAAAACTGTCAAGGTCATCACACACCAGGGCAAGAGGAACCAAAGGAGACTCGAAGGCTAATCGCAATTTGCTATCCTGGACGGGGTCCTGGGCCAGAACAGTATAAATGATGGACTTCAGTTAATAACTCACCACTACTGGTTCTTTAATTGTGATAAATGCAGCATGCTAAAGTCCGGTGTTAAAAATAGAGCAATCTAGCTGTGGGCATGTGAGGACTATCTATACTAGCTTTCCATTTTTTTATAGAAGTTTAATACTTCCTGAAATGAAATGTGTATTACAAATCAGTTTATTCAATCTTTCTGTACAACTTAGCAATAATTTTCCCTATGAAAACATGCGACCATGACAACCATGGACGAAACTAAGGGAATCGATTGCGTTTCAGGCACCCAGAAGCTGGGGTTTTGGGGGCATTGTTACTTGGTTAGGATTAGCACTTGCAACTCTACAATCATTAATATCACTGAATACCAATAAAATTCCTCTGACCCTAGGTAAGTTGCTGGGTTTTATGACGCTGTGTCTATGCAGCTACACCAAATAAAAATAAGTCAGAACTGGGCCTCCAGATAATAGCATTTAGGAGTTTGGAGGAGAGTTATGACAGAAAAAGATGACAAGAGCAGCAAACTTATTGCTGGACTGAGCCCCCGTGGGGCACTTAAAGGTTGTTGGGGGGCTGTGCCCTTCCCAGTTACATGAAGCCCCCAACTGGTGCCCACTGAACTGTTCACCTCCAAACACCGCTTTATTTAAACTCAATTACTTATATGACCAGGGCCAGTGATTTCTAGACAGGAGGCTCTCAGCCACTAAGACACGTGTTCTGCCAAAACTCAGCATGAATTTGGTTTTCTTTAAAAACGACCATTTCCATATAATTGGATTAACTCAGCATGTGAAGCTTCCTAGATTGGGTGGGTCCTCATCTGACTTTTCTCAGGATTCTATCATGGCATTCTGGGAGTTAAAACCGAGCCATTAGCTAGAAAGCACCTTTAAATGTCTGTAAGAAGTTACAACTATTGGTCAGAAGAATAACTACCAAGGGCTCAGTGGATGATCCAGCTACTCACCTAGCTGTGGTCAGAGACCAAAAAAACAATTTGTTAATTGTTTGAAGAGAGCTTTGCTTCTGCTAAGATGTATAGGGGAGAAAAGAAATCCTAGTAATTACTCAGTTTACAAAGTCTGGTTATTTGAGCTCTCAAATCTTCCTTTTCAATCAGCTGTTAATAGCCCAGGCTCTCTCTTTGCCCAGCACCCTCCGTGCCTCTTGTGAAGTCTCAGGCCTTCCGCTCAATGAGCGAACATCTCGGGTCCCACTCAATGGGAGGCTCACGACAGTGTCCGCCCTCAGGAACATGCTCTAGTGTAGGAGCTATGACAGCACACAGAAAATGCGGTGGCCCCAGCACGGGGACAACGTTCTGTGAAAGGGCAGCAATTGGTAAAAATGTAGGAAAGTCGGTGGAGGAATTTTTACGAACCTTTACGTGGAAGAAATGACGTTCAAACTGGAGTAAACGTCCACACTGCAGCGACGTCTTCCTTGTGGGGGAGTTGCCTGTGAGGTCAGAGCGTTGTGGGCTCTCCGTGTGGCTAAGTCACTGCACGTCTCTTGGGACTTGGAGAGCTAAAGTACTCTCTGAATTTCTGCTGGGAGATGGCATTGCCCTATGTTTGGGGGATCTCCTTGGAGATCACACCTTCCACGGGGAGGGACAGGGTTTCCAGATGCAGCTCCACGGGGCGTCCGGGAGACCACCATGGCCTTTTCATAGGAAGTGGCTCCTTCTTTTCTTAATCGGAACACAACTGGGCATCGTGACGTATGTGGAACGACTCAGCGGCCCTCCAGGTGGGCTGACAGCCCGGGTGCCCCCGGGGACCCCCACACACGCTTGGAAGACCGTTTCTCAAAGGATGACCTTCTGGGAGAAGACCCCAGGTGACATGCTAGTGCCTCCTGTGCTTCACCGAATTTTATTTCAAGTGTCACCGTTACAGGAGCCCAAGGACAGTGAAGTGGGCTCCATTTGGTCAGCGGCTCCATTCCATGTGGCCAAGTTCAGGTCTGTCACCTTTGTGATGAAGAACAGGTCCTTCCCCAATTCCGTGTTCCCCTGTCTAGTGACTGATCTCTTTTCTGTTTCCTTTTCCCTGAAAGTGTTGTAGGGAGGCCGTTGAGACTGGCTTTCTCTACGTAATAATATGTGATCTGAAACTGTGATTTTATTCTTTCAAACTCAGTTTCTTTTCTATGTCATGGCACCAGTAATAGCTCCTCAACCCCAGGACCACAGCGGGAATTCAAGGCGGTTGTATGATTTTGTGACGTGCACTTTCTAAAGATTTATTTATTTATTTATTTATTTATT
>PVKE010021633.1:0-26182 GCA_004027555.1 Craseonycteris thonglongyai
AGGACCGAGGATCGAATCCCGGCTCCGGCCCAGGCAGGACCCACGTGCTGAACTGGGGAGTTCCCACAGTTCGGTTCTCTAACTGTCTCTGTCTCTGTCTCTCTCTCTATCTGTCAAAAAGTAAAATAGAAATAAATATGCACTGAAGACAAAAAGATAATTTCTCTCTATAAATGTGAAAAGATAAAAAAAAAAAAACCATTATAAAAAAAAACCAAAAAAAATAACCAACAAAAATAAATCTTAAAAAAGAAAATTTCCGTAATAGTTTCTTCTTAATGCATTATAAACTTAAGCAGTCTTACGAAAGTACAGCCATGGCAGGTAATCTAAAAATCAAACTGAAGCTCAGAAAACCAATTCCAAACTGACAAGAAGCAAGTCACCAGAAATCATAGCCTAATGGTGAGGACCCATGTTAAACTGCCATCAGTCCTGGCCATATCTACACTGGAACCTCATCAATCTGATAACAGAGGCTGATGCTTAAAGGTGTATTTATTTATTCAACACGCATTTGGTATGTATATCCTTCGTGCCAGACCCTGGGTTAGCTGCTGGGACTACAATGGACATGGCCCATAAGTCCTCTGTTCCCTATGACCTAGCCAGCTAGCACACACACCCCTAAAGGACAAACTCCTTCCCTCCAAGCCTGACAAGGTGCAGGAGTCAATGTTTCACTGTATACCTACCAGCTATTCAATCTCACATACCTCCTCTACCACAAATATCAAATGTAGAGACTTTAAAAATAGCACAGCTTATTTTACCAACCAATGTCACTCCAACAAATTTAACAATAAAAAAATGTTTTAAAGAAAAAATTAAAATAGCTTAAACCAAGCTTGTCTAACCTGTGGCCCAGGACAGCTTTGAATGCAGCCCAACACAAATTTGTAAACTTTCTTAAAATATCATGAGATTTGTGTGTGTGTGTGATTTTCCTTTTAACTCATTAGCTATCATTATTGTTAGTATATTTTATGTGTGGCCCAAAACAATTCTCCTTCTTCTAATGTAGCCCAAGGGAGCAAAAGGGATGGACACCCCTGGCTTAAACCAAGGCTCCCGGCTCAGATCTTTTTTATTCAGGACTTTGTAGAATTAATACTGTCTTAAAAATCTGCCAAAAGGAGCTCCTGGGGAAAGTGGTTGATTTAGCACCTAATACAGGACCCGCACCAGGTGGGCCTGGTCATAATGCAGTGTCAGAAAAGCAAGAAAGCAGTCAGACTGATACAGGCTTATTCAAAGGAAAAGTAGTTGACTTGTGAGTGCTCCTACTGGGGACATTTGAGGCTAGTTTCAAAAATACTAATACTAATACTGATACTACTAATGATGATGCTTCCACCTATATTAAAGTTCTAGAATTGGCAAAATAGATGAGAAAAAATTCAGAACAGCAGCTGTCTTTAGGGAATGGTGGCAAGAAACACCTGGAAAGAGGCCCAAGGGCACTTTCTGGGGTGTTCAGTCTCCCTCTTGGTAGGGGTTGGGTGTATGCAATGGTCAGAACTCATTGAATGGGTATACTCAAGACCTACGCATTACATCAAAAGAAAAAAAAAAACTGTAAAATAAATACTGGACTCTAGTTAATAGTCAGAGGGAAGACTGCAACTTTCTGCTACTTACTTTAAAATGCATCATAAAAAATAGACTGGGGGAAGCTGGATGGCTCAGTGGGTTAAGCGCTCATTTTGCAGCGCCAGGGACCGGGGATCGAATCCCGGCCTGTGCAGAACCATATGCTGAACTGGGAGCTCCCCCAGTTCAGTTCTCTGTCTCTGTATCTCTCTCTCTCTCTCTGTCAAAATTAAATAAATAAAAGGGGAAAAAAAAGCATATACTTATAAGATTGATGACAGATATGTGAAACATAAGTATAGACAAATGTCAGGTAGGTGTTCACTGTAAAATTGTGTCACCTTAGTGCTTGAATTTTTCATAACAAAATGTTTCAAATATATAACTAAAATTGATTTAGCACATTACATTTATACAAATCCATGAGTCCATGATACTTAAAAACAAACTAATTTGCCACCATTGGACAGGTATACATCCCAACTGCATACTCTGAAAATTATTTTCAAAGACACTGAAATTCATCCACAGTTGACAAGTGGAATCTCTACTAAAAACACCAGCTAACAAATAGAGGCAAGGAACAGAAAATCCCCACTTTCTCACTAGGTATCAACATAGTCATTGTGTCAAAATATTAGCCCATGCAAAGTATCGATGGCCATGCACCACCCCATCACCCCCCAATGCACCTGTCTTCAGCAAATGGCCTGCATGTAGATTCCATTTGCAGTCTTGTTTAAAACTCGGAATGTGGGGAAGCTGGGATGGCTCAGTGGGTTAAGTGCTCACTTTGCAGCCCCAGGGACCGAGGATCAAATCCCAGCCCCGGCCCGTGTGGACCCATATGCTGAACTGGGGGAGTGCCCCCAGTTCAGTTCTCACCGGGGTGAGACCGCAGCCCTGTTCCTGCCCTGTGCAGCTCCAAGCCCACCTGTGGAATGAAACTATGTGAAAAAACCAATGATGTGCAACTGTGGAGACTGTTCCGGACCCTCCCCCTTCTCTCTGTCTCTCTCTTTCTGTCAAAAACAATAAAAATAAATCTTAAAAAAAAGAATTTTTGTTGCAGTCTTGTTTAAAACTCAGAATGTGGGCATGCCTGTTCCAATGGGCTGTCAAACTTGATCTTCCTCTGTTTTGAGAGGCAGGATGAAAAAGGAACCCCTAATGGAGGTGTGGCTGCCTCTGACCACACTTGGCCCATCTGCAGTCCATTCATACTCGCTCGGTCCTCCTCCCTTATACCAAACCTTGGTGGCAATGCCTCCTGATTCAGGTTGACAAAGAGTACTACAAGATCAGGCTGATAAATTTTGCCTTTACCGTAGTATTTTTTTGTTGTTGCTACATGAGACATCTGGATAAACCAGGTCTGTGTAGTCATATGATCTCTCTCTTCCATCATTTTTTACCTTGCACACACAGACACTTACATTTTTAACCCAGTGCGCATCGAAATGAAAGTGTTCAGACCAAAAAATAGTCAACGTGACCTTCCCAGACAAGGCTGGGAATTTTTTCAACTGAGGTGATCCCTTAGGGCAGTATTGTATAGACTGCCTTTTGTTCTCAGGGTCATAACGATGGACCCAAGTTTCATCCCCTGTAATGATCTTTAAGAAGTCTTCACCTTTCTTTTCAAAACATTCCAGGAGTTCCCAAGAAATGTGAACTCTTTCAGCCTTCATTTTATCAGACAGCATGTGCAGTACCCACTTGGCACAAACTTTGTGGGAATGTATCCCACTCTCTCCTTAGAAATTCCTAATTTATTAGCAATTTCTTTTTGTTTGATGTAATGATTTCCACGGATCAGTTCAACACAATCCTGATGGCAGTCATAGGCCTTCCATTTTGTGGTTTGTCATTCAAATCTGCTTGCCCCACTTATATATCTTTTCTTTTTTTTTTTTTAAGGATTTATTCCCACTGTCCTCCAACAGAGAGACAGACAGAGAGGAGGGCCCAGAGCAGCCTCCATAGTTGACAGCACCAGTTTTCCAGTTTCACTCCACAGGCAGGCGTGGGGCGGCCCAGGGCAGGAACCGGGCCAGGAGCCCACCACACAGGCCCTGGCAAGAGCTGAAATGGGGGCACACCCCAGCCCAGCACACGGGTACCTATGGGCCGGAGCTGGGATCCAATCCCCAGTCTCCAGGGCTGCAAAGCGAGTGTTCAACCCACTGAACCATCCCAGCCTCCCCACTACTTATGCATCTTTGAATCACCTTACCCAATGTCTCACATCAACACCCTGATTACTATAAATGGCTTTCACTTGTATGTGAATTTCAATTGGAGGAACTTCTGCTGTTTAGAATTCAGTAACAGCATGCTATTTGAACAGATTGTCTGAATACTTCCATTTTGATGTGCACTTGTGTGCAAGGTCAAGAATGATGGAGGGCAACAGGATGCTGGGATAACTGAGCAGTTGAGCACTCGCCTTGCAATCGCAAGGTCCGGGGTTCGATTCCCAGCCCCAGCCTATACAAACCCATATGCTGAACTGCAGCACAACTGGTAACTGCTGGGCTAGGATGGCTCAGAGGCAAAGGTTCTCGCCTCCCATTGGTGAGGCCCCCATTTCAGTTCCCACTATGTGGGCCCAAATCCACCTGTGCAGCGTGAAACCATGTCACAACTTATGATGTACAACTATAGATACTGCTCTGGGCCCTCCCCCTTCTCTCTCTCACCTTTTCTCAACAATAAATCTTAAAAATAAAAAAATGATTGAGGGTAGATACCACATGACTACACAGAACCAGTTATATCCAGATGTCTAATGTAACAAAAAAAATATTACAATGGAGGCAAAATTTTATCAGCCCACCTTTGTAATTATCTGAACTGAAACATTTAAAAATGGGAGCCAACATTCCTTTGGAAAGGCAACAAAATCCACTTCTTACATCTCTATGTGAGCCCAAATCTGTCAAACAAGCCAGCCTTTCCAAAGCCAGCTGCTGTGGTCTTAAATACCAGGGACTCCACCTTATTAACACAGGAAGGAGTCTCTTAGGTGAGCAAAATCCTCCTTTTCAAAATTTTTAGCCAGGAACATTACTAACAAAAAGCTACAACACATACACACAAGCAACATTCCCACTATCCCCTACCAATCTAACCAAACAAAAGCTATGAGGGGCTACACAAAGCTGTTCCTGCAACCTCATTTATGAATCAAACCTAGGCACAAGTAAAGTCTAATCTTTACCAGCCCAGCCTCTCTGAAAATAAACTCAAGGAAGGAATGAGTGGAGAGTGAAGAATCAGGATTCTAAACATAACTTCCATGTGGTTTGGGATGTTCTAAAATACAGTAATCGGGTTTCTTTCTTTTACTCTCAAAACCAGCCCTGCATGGTTTTACAGAACTTTAAACCACAAAACACATGTCTGCAATGTGATGACCATCATTCTGACCTCTCACTAATTAAATATGATATTCATGGCACTTGCTGCTAGGACAGAAATATGCCCAAGTTAGCATGTGTAGATCAACAAATGTTTAAAGATTTATTTATTTAATTTTATTATTTTTGACAGAGAGAGAGAGAGAGAGAGAGAGAGAGAGAGAGAGAGAGAGAGAGAGAGAGAGAGAGATACAGAGACAGAAAGAGAACTGAACTGGGGGAATTCCCCATATGGGTCCACACGGGTCGGGGCCAGGATTCGATCCTCGGTCCCTGCACTGCAAAGTGAGCACTTAACCCACTGAGCCATCCCGGCTTCCCCAACAAATGTTTGTATAATGAACAGTTGTAAATAGCAACACCCTAACAGGTTTGTGTAGCCCCATCTATCTTTGAAGGTGACCCCCTTCCCCACCTCCAGAATATTTCACAAAACCTTACAGGTATATTAGCAATCTTGGGGAATTTTCTTCAAACGGATGTTGGTCCTAAAGAGACTCTGAAATGTACAAGGACTCAATCCAGCTTCTGGTTTCCTGACCTCTGAAGCTATCCTATCCTGGGGTATGAAGTGAAATGATTCACATGTGCTACTCCTCAGTAATTCCATAAACATTTTCAGATTCACATCAAGAACACATAAAAAATGATTTTAACAAAGCAACTCAGGGAGAAGATACCAATCAAAAATCTGGCTATGGGGGATCCTGGGGTAGATCAGCAGGTTGCAAGGCTTGCCTTGCAACCACGAGGTCTGGGAATGGAATCCCAGCCCCAGCCCGTGCAAACCTATATGCTGAAATGCAGCACAACTGGTAAGCTGGGATGACTCTGAGGCAAAAGTTCTCACCTCCCATGCAGGAGGCCCCCAGCAGTTCAATTCCCACCCTGCACAGCCCCACATTCACCTGTGTGGAATGAAACTATGTCACAACTAATGTGCAACTATGGAGACCGCTCTGGGTCCTCCCCCTTCTCTCTCTCACCTTCTCTCAAATAATAAATCTTAAAAAAAAAAAAAAAAAATCTGGGGATGCCAGGATAGCTTAACAGGTTGAGCGCTTACCTGCCACCGCGAGGTCCAGAGATTAAACCCCAGCCCATGCAAACCCACATGCTGAACTACAGTGCACAACTAGTAACCATCAGAATGGCGATGAAGGTTCTCACCTCCCATGAAGGAGGCCCCCAGTTCAGTTCCTCCCCATGTGGCCCCACATCCACCTGTGTGGAATGAAACTATCAAAAAACTAAGATGTGCAACTATGGAGACTACTCTGGGCCCCTATCTCCCCTTCTCTGTGTGCTTCTGTCTCTCTCACCTTCTCTCAAACATTAAAATAAATCTTAAAAAAAGATATATTTTTAAAAATCTGGGAAAGCCAGGATGATTCAGTGGGTTAAGTGCTCACTTTGCAGCCCCAGGGACTGAGGATCGAATCCCAGGCCTAGCCTGTATGGACCCATATGCTGAACTGGGGAGTGCCTCCAGTTCGGTTCTCACTAGGGTGAGACCCTGGCCCAGTTCCTGCCCTGTGCAGCCCCGCTCCCACCTGTAGAATGAAACTATGTGTAAAAGCCGATGTGCAACTATGGACTGTTCTGGGCCCTCCCCCTTCTCTCTCTGTCTCTCTCAAAAACAGTAAAAATAAATCTTTAAAAAAATATATCTGGGGGAGTCCGGGATGGCTCAGTGGGTTGAGCGCTCACTTTGCAGCACCGGGGACTGAGGATCGAGTCACGCGGAACCATGTGCTGAACTGGGAGCTTCCCCAGTTCAGTTCTCTGTCTCTGTATCTCTCTCTCTCTCTTTAAAATAAAAACATCTGGCTATAGACACCACTCTGAGAAATGTTTAAGTCCAACACAAATCTGAAGTCTAGTGCAATAGTCTGAGTTCTGCCTGCAACAGTGTTTTTATTAATCTATAGGGAGGTATAAAATCAGAAATAAAGATTTTCACAAATATTTTCATTGTAAAGGACCATCCTTTAAGCTTAATTTTCTTCCTATATTTTCAGAATTAAACCATCCTTTTTTTCTTATAAAAAGATGATGTGGGGCATTCCAATTTCGGGTGCCCCCTCTCATCAGAGAGGTTTCCTATTAAATCGAGGATTTCATTTTTCAATGCCCCCTCTCGTTACGAGAGCTTTTACTTCTTTCCTTTAACTCTGCTGCTTCACCTTCAAAAAAAAAAGAACTGGGGGAATCTGGGATGGCTCAGCGGATTAAGCGCTCACTTTGCAGCCCCCCGGAGACTGAGAATTGAATCCCAGGCCCAGCCCAAGTGGACCCATGTGCAGAGCTGGGGTGTGCCCCCAGTTCAGTTCTTGCTGGGGCCCATACAGGAGGATCCTGGCCCAGTTCCTGCCCTGCACAGCACCGCGCCCACCTGTGGAGTGAAACTATATGGAAAACTAATGCTGTAACTATGGAGACTGCTCTGGTCCCTCCCACTTCTCTCTGTCGAAAAACAATAAAAAATAAATCTTAAAAAAAAAAAAAAGGTGTATGATAACCAGTTCAAAAGACATCTTTTTTTTTTTTTGAGACAGAGAAAGAGAGAAGGGGGAGGGCCCAGAACAGTCTCCATAGTTGCACATCATTGGTTTTTCAACATAGTTTCATTCCACAGGTGGGTGCGGGGCTGCACAGGGCAGGAACTGGGCCGGGGTCTCACCCTAGTAAGAACCGAACTGGGGGCACTCCCCAGTTCAGCATATGAGTCCGCACGGGCTGGGGCCGGGATGTGATCCTCGGTCCCTGGGGCTGCAAAGTGAGTGCTTAACCCACTGAGCCATCCAGCTTTCCCAGAAGATATCTTAATTGACACAAAAAATGTTGCCAAATACAGGTTGTGCCTCAAACTGTTTCTGGAACTCCAACTGGTCTGAAATAAAGGACCCCAGTCAGGCCCTTTGGCATCGTGGGGCACCCAAAAGTCTTAAGATACAGATGCTCCCAGGTTTGCACTCACCTGGGCTAACCAGCCAGGTAGCTGTGGTACCTCCAGAATATCACCTGCCTTTTAGGAGCTGGGCTAAAAATGATATAAAAGCACAACCTTATCCCACTAAGACCTTACCCTTGAGTTTGAACCACAATTCTACTGAAAATATGAAGGAAGGACGTTACAAATAGTAAGGATTAAAGGTGACAATGTGGGAAAATGCTTTTTCAACTGTAAAACTACACACACAATGTATGACAGGAGTAATTTCAATTACGCTTGGATGAACCAACAGAAATGTTTTAAAATCTGCCTGTGAGAGGATATACTATCACTGGAGATTTAACATGACTCCACAAGTGGGAATTATCACATCCTCTTTCCAACATGCTCTTAAGGCAGCAAGGAGGTGAGTTAAGCCAGTGTAGTAAATCTTTCACACCTGGTAGGGAGCAGACACAACCCACCCACCTATCCCCATGGAGGATTTTGTTTTTTAATGCAATATGCAAATCAATCTTTACTTCTCCCAAAGAGTTTTTATCCTAGTTAAGAAAAATTAACATTTAGATGTGAATTTTTTAGAGGGTAAGGGTACTATTTTAAATGAAAATTCCATTTTGAGATAATTGTAGCTTCACCTGTAGTTATAAGAAATACCATGGGGGGGAAGCCGGGATGGCTCAGTGGGGTTAAGCGTTCACTTTGTAGGGACTGGGGATCGAATCCCGGCCCCGGCCCGTGCGAACCCATATGCTGAACTGGGGAGCTCCCCCAGTTCAGTTCTTTCTCTCTTTCTCTCTCTCTCTGTCAAAAACAATTAAAAAAAGAAATACCAGAGAAAGATGCAGGAATAGCTCAACAGGTAGGCTGAGCTCTTGCTTTGCAAACTACAAGGTCCAGGGATCGAATCCCCACCCAGGCCAATGCAAACCCGTACAGTGAACTGCGGCGCAACTGGTAACCACCAGGATGACTACATGAAGATGCTCTCCTCCCATGCAGAAGGGCCCTGGTTTGGTTCCCAGCCTGTGTGGCCCCACATCAACCTGTGTGGAATGAAACTACGTCACAGCTAATGATGTACAACTAGAGACTTGCTCTGGGTCTTCCCCTACTCTCTCTTTCTCTCACCTTCTCTCAAACAGTAAATCTTAAGAAAAAGAAGTAACAGAGAAATCAAGTATTATTCACCCAATTTCCTCCAATGGTAACATGTTTAAGACTATAAAATAAATCAAACAAACCACTGTCAAAATGATCCCTTATTGCCCTGTATAGTCATATTCACCTTTCAAATGTCCCCCATGCCTAACCCCTAACAGACACTACTCCATTCACCATTTCTGTAATTTTGGCATTCCAAAAATGTTAAAAAATGTACTTACTATATAGGGTATACAACCTTTTAGGATTGGCCTGTTTGATGTACAACTTCCTCAAGATTCATCCAAATTGTGTATCAACAGATCTTTTTTATTGCTGTGTAGTATTCCACGGTATGGAAGTACCTTGGTTTGTTTAACCATTCATCTATTAAAGGACATTTGAGTAGTTTCCAGTTCTTGGCTACTATAAATAAAGCTGCTATGAATATCTGTGTATCCGTTTTTGTGTGATCATGAACGTTCATTTCTTTGGGACAAATGCCCAAGAGTCAAATTGCTGGATCATATGGTAGTTTTTTGCCTGTTAGTTTTGTGATAAACTGTCAACAAGTGTTTTTCCAGAACTGGAGCCTTAGATTTTAAAACACAAACTCAAGTAACTTCACCAAATTTGACTCAATTCACCTTCTCTCCAATCCTGTCAGTTCACACATCCACTCTGCGAAGCTGTGGTCATTGGTGAGCTCTCATTGGGCAGCCCACATACCTCCCTGTTTACCAGGCAGCTATTATCCCCTCCTGAAAGTATTCTGTACATGTCATCCACAGGACAAATATTTATTAAGTGCTGCTTTGAGCCATGGGTCCAGGATGGTTATTTCCATATAGACATCTAGTCTATTGTTTTTTAAATTATGACTACAAAGAATTATCAACCTGCAAAAAATCTGCATGCAACACTGAGAAGCAAAGCTGACTTGCAAAATTTCATTCTTTAAACACACACACTCAGATAAAAGTAATAAAGTTGCTGAAAGTCAAACAGCAGAAAAACAAGTGGCCTGGAAAATTATCCCAGTAAGACCTTACCTTTGAGTTTGAACCACAATCCTACTGAAAATAAGGAAGGCTGTTTGAAACATTCAAGAAAAATTATCATGGACCTCAAACTGCCAATAGCACCACATCTCACCTATCACCTAAGATAATAAAAATATGGAGCAAATTTACACACTCTAATAAAAGGATGCACGTTCAACTTTGTGACTAATTAAGCTTTGGTGATTATATATGGTCCATAAGAAAATGGTCCTTACATAGTAAACTCATCTTCCTTTTAAAACTGGTGGTTCCATTTCCCATTTCATTACATGGGCACGCAATGACAAAGAGGAAAAAAAACTTTTATATACTGCTTTCTCAAGACATCTAAAAACAGCTAGATTTTGCTAGATATTGAAAGCCTGTTTGAATATATATATATATATATATTTATTTATATTTTTTTATTGCTTGAGAAAAGGTGAGAAGACAGACAGAAACTGGGGGGCGGGAGGGGGGGTAAGAGCAGTTTCCACAATTGTTATACATTAGTTGTGACATAGTTTCATTCCATACAAGTGGATGTGGGGCTGCACAGGGCAGGAACTGAACTGGGAGCAGTTCAGCATATGGGTTTGCAAGAGCCAGGGCCAGGCCGTGATTCCATCCCTGACGTGTAGTTGGTTGCAAGTCAAGTGCTCAAGTTGAGCTATCCCAGCATCCCCACTGTTTGAATTTCCAAATGCAATTTATAATGGGATCACCTAAAAAGTGCTATCTTGGAAAATTCTCACAGGTTTTAACAAAACATAATATGGCAAGAAACCATTTTTAAAAATCAGGGGAAGGGGAAGCCGGGATGGCTCAGTGGGTTAAGCGCTCACTTTGCAGCGCTGGGGACCAGGGATCGAATCCCGGCCCCGGCCCGTGCGGAACTATGTGCTGAACTGGGAGCTCCCCCAGTTCAGTTCTCTCTGTCTCTGTCTCTCTCTCCCTCTCTCTCTGTCAAAATAAATAAATTAATTAAAAAAAAAAAAAAATCAGGGGAAGCCGGGATGGCTCAGTGGGCTGGGAGCTCACTTTGCAGCGCTGGGGACTGAGGATCGAGTCCCGGCCCCGGCCCGTGCGGAACCATATGCTGAACTGGGAGCTCCCCTAGTTCAGTTCTCTCTCTGTCTCTGTATCTCTCTCTCTCTCTCCTCTGTCAAAATAAATAAATAAAATAAAATATATATTAAAAAAAAAAAAAAAAAGATCAGTAGACAAAGCTCCCTAGGCAAACACCTGCCTGGCTGGCTTTCACTATTTCTATAATGCTGTTAGGAGCACAAAAAAAGGCAGCACCAACTTAAACCCTAAATAACAAAGCAGAGAGGAAAGCTAGTCGTTTCAAAGGAAACTGTCAAATGTTGCTACAGAAAACTGAAGTCAGCTTCATCCTCTACAAGGGCTCAACTCCCTTCATTAACTGTGTAGATTCCTATCAAACCACCATCTGCCATTAATACCAAATCCTTCCACTAGCAACAAAAATCAAATCTTCCTCTCTCTGCGATTGCTAAACAAAAAAAGGATCCAATATAGAGAGTCTAGAAAATCCTAGTGCCTGTGAAGAAGGTTCAATTAAAGTATGATGTGAATAAAATGTCACCACCTTGTGGGCCATATATGCTAATAGTAGAATGTGACATTTATACATCTTTCAAAAATGCACACGGCCGATAAACTTACTTACAAAATGTAGCAGGAGGTTAAGTTTCTTGGGGAAAGGAAACAATCATTCCTGAGTGGTAAAAGGTGAAATCAGGAGGAATTGGGGAGAAGGGTCAGAGAAGTAATTAAGAGGGCCCAGCCCAAGGAAAACTTCAAATGCCTTTTTCAGAAGTAACACTTCCAACTTCCACATCTTTCTGAAGCCTATAAGATGTTGCTGTTTACTCAGAGGCTTATAGACTAATAGAAGGAGGCTCTTTCCTCACGACCAAAAGAACCTGTCCCTGCTTGGAGAACTTAACCAGGGGAGCATGAAAATGAGAACCATATACCGTACGTGACTTGAGAATATTAGCAGCTGCTCTTGCTAGTGTAGGTTTTGACAGAAAGAATTTAAGAAAAAAAGCAACAGCCTTAGAGGTACTCAATCCCTCCCTCCCTCCCTCCCTCCCAGGAATATGGGCTTCAAAAAAAAAGTCTCTTAAGTATACCAGAAGGAGATAAAAGAATTTTTGCCTATAGGCACTGGACAAGTTCAATCTGGAAAATCAAAACTGCAATCAATTAGGTATCACTCCAGTCCAGAAAGAGGGTGCTTCCCAGGCTAGCCCAAGCTCCTAGAAGGTAGGGAGACTGACAAATCAGTGCCTAGTAGTGGCAAGGCCAAACACAGCACTAATTGCCAGCCTAAACCAGCTCCAGACAATAGGCTCTGCACAGATTCCACTGGCAAATGGAAGTGACCAGGACAGCGCAGGGGCAAAGACTCCACCCCAGGACTAGGGACAGGGACAGTAGCACCTGCCTGTGCTACCTAGAGCCTTTTTTTCACTTTTTCAGTTATGAATGAACCTCTGGTTCCCACACTTCATTCACAGCCTGAGCGGCTGCTGTCGCTATGTCCCAGGAGAGCACACACAAAGCCACCACATACAAAGCATAGTGGCAGCACTGTGAGCAATCTGTGGAGATTCCTAACTAAAGACAGACCCCTGAGAAAAAGAAAGCCTAAGTCCTAAATTTTAGTTCTAACTTAGGGTGGCACCTTGAATTTTCCCATGGACCCCAAATATGCCACCAGACCAGACCCTACACAAAGACAGACTCCTAAGCCACCAGAAACATTCACAATTTGAAATACCCAAATCCAGAAAAGGGAGATTTATCACAGAAATTAATGTCCCAGAAGCAGAATCCCAAGCAACTTTTAACCAATTTTTAAAATACTGAAATGTCTTACTCTCAAGTTTAGACACTGAGCTGGAGGAGAGCATGCCGATCACTGTATATCCCAAATTCATCCAGGGGGAGGATTGAACCCGCATAACCTCAAAAGTAACCCCAAGAACCTCAGTCATCCAACTATTAAGGAAATATGACAGAAGAGGGTTTTTAGCACTCATACTTGAGTCCAAAACTTGCAGATTACAGTGTACCCAAACATCGCACCGTATCAACGTTTGGCGGGAGGATGCAAATCTTAAGCAATCTGTGAAAACCTCAATATTAATGAAACACGTGGACTAAAGAAAGATAAATCTTAAAGCCTCCATCAAGTTTAGATCCTAATCTGGAGGAGCCCTGGGGGCCAGAAACTTGGGAACCCCATGCACCCAGAAAGGCCTTCACTGTAATTCGTGGGCGGATGGGGTTCCAGGGAGGGGGTCCGCCAGTCAGCTCCATAAAAGAACAAAGGCGGTCACATTTCCCGCCTCTGGAACCTGGGACCCTCCTGGAACCCGGAGCGGGAGTAGGACAAAGAGCGGGTAAGGAGGAGGGGTCGCCCCTGCCTCGCGGGCCGGAATGCTAGCCCGAGGAAGGGGGGGTGCTTCTAACACGTGCGCGCGCGCGGCCGCGGGGCACCACCACAGACAAAGCCCAGCGCAGGGGAGGCTGCGGCTGGGGGCCCAGTGCGCGCGCACCCCCGACGCCAGGCGCTGCCGCCGGACGAGGGGCCGCGAGGGGGGAGACGGGTGCGCGCGCACCGGGTCCTCGCCGCCGACGCCGCCATTTTGTTTCTTCGGCACAATGGAGTGAATAACGGCCAAACGCGGGAGCGAGGCTGAGGAGGGAGGAATAAACCAGGAGCCGGGGCAAGGGGACCGGGCGGAGGCGGAGAGCGCGGTGCGCCTCGGATCTTGTCGCCACAACTCCTCAGTCGGGACCGCGCTGAGTGGGAGGGGAGGGGGAGGGGCACAGGCGGGAGCGGGCCGGGCTGCCGCCACATTGTAGCTTACCTCTTTGGTGTCCCCTTCCCCTACCGCAGCCACTGCCACCCTCCTGCCACAGCCCACCGGGGTCTCCCTTCAAAGGCCACGCGGTGCGAACCGGGCTGCTGAATCCAACTGCAATGGCGAGAAGAGGAGGAGCCGGGGGCGAGCGGGCGGGCGAGCGCGCGCCGGGGAGGTGCGGAGCCACGTGACCTGTGGAGCCCCGCCCCCTCACCGTCGCGTTGCCGCTGGACGCAAGCTTAGCCGGAGACTGAGGGACGAAGAGATAAAGCAAGCTCTAGTCACGTGACAAGAGCGTAGTCGTTGCTTCGCTCACCACGTGATAACGGAACATCTCCCCCCCATTTCTAGGCCCTTGCTTGATCGTGTGGCAGTGGCAAATTTAGAGTCCTGGCACACGTGACAAGTACTTTTTTCTTTCCCTTTGCCGTATTGGTCCGCCTACATCATGTGACGACGCCGACTTTCGCTTTATGGCAGTTTTGAGCCGCCGTTATCACGTGACACTGGCAAAGGGCGGAGCCTCCTTGGCATCCAGTTTACGCGCCTGCACGGCCGCCATCTTACTCCGGTCGCCATAAGTACGTTGGCGGAAACGGCTCTGAGAGGCTCTCCAGGTAGCCTCCTCGTAGTGGCTGGATCTCGGCTCAGAAGGTGTGGCCTCAACAGGAACCCGCCCCGTGGAGCTTCAGAGCCACGCCCCTCAGCTCGCGCGTTAGGCGAACACCAGAGGTCCCCATGCGAGGAACGGCGGGGCCGGGGGCCTCCGAAGGGTAGAGCCGAGTTGGTCTGGTCTTCCAGTCCGTTTCACAGATGGAGAAACTGAGGCCCAGTCAAGAAAAAGATCAGACTGGAGGATTCACGGCTCATTCTTGGGAGAACTGACGCTGCGACTCAGGCTCGGCCAACAGCTTGGGTCTCATTAAAGGCCTGTGGACCAAGCACCTTTTCTTTACAAGCCTCGTATTGGTGAATCCTCCCGGACGCCTTGTGAGATCCCCAATGTACAATTTGTGTCTAAACTAAGCACCGCGCCACTCCATGTCAGGATCTGGCTGGCGCTCAACAGGTGTCGTTACTGGGCAAGTTGACAAGTGCGAGGTTGTAGTTCAGATGCTGCTGAGATCTGGAGCAAAGAGTTGTTGAAAGGTTTCCTTCCTGAAGGAAATGAGAAGTCGCTCAAGACTTGCAGCATAATAAGCGAGTCTTCAGTGCAGCCAATTTGTAAAGGTTGTAAGATCCAGCGTCTGCCCTAGCTTTGAGTTCCCGCTGGGTAACCAAGGACTAAGCTTCCATTTCCTGATTTACAAAATGGTGATTTTTAAAAAAGTACTTGGCACATATTTTTGTTCAGAACAAATGTCCTAAAATAATAGCTATTATTAAAAAAGGTAAGGTGTGAAAACATAAGACTACAGAAATGGCTGCATGCTATACCTACTGCTTTTTTTTATTTACGCTTTAGAAATGTGAACCGATAAGCTATTCACATGATGTAAAATGTCAAATTTGCAAAAAGGGTGTGAAAAAAAAGCCAATCTTTTCTCCCCCAGACAATCTCCTCCTTGGTAGTCATTGTAAAGCTGTTTTACTCTCCAGAGATGTTTTACTCCCAGAGATACTTAATTGTATTTTTATTGCTGTTTTCACATAAATGATAGACATTCTGCATCTTTCCCTCTAATTTGGGATCTATTTTAAACAAATAGAGCTCTTGATTGAAGAAAAATTTGGTAAAATTAATGACGCATGTATCAGACAGTTGACTAAGTTTCGATTGTACAACGTCACTGACAATAAAGATGATAACTGGCTTTAACACTAGAGATCAGAAATACGTACCTCACTCCAGGGAACAGGCTTAGAAACAAAGTAGCTTGACTAAGCTAACAGCGCTACCAAGTGGCAGAACAGGGAAAGTTTCTAGTTTTCTGACTCCCAAGTCCAAGACCTTTCTTGGAAGGGAGGGACCCACCATTACATTTGTGAAAAAGTTGCTTTCCAGGATCTTAGGCAGCGCATATCAAAGGCAGCCCATATCAAAGCACAATAAGGGGTAGGTAGGGCCCTGATTTCAAGCCAACTTTGTATCAGACCACAACCTCCATGGAGGATTCCTGGACAGATATGGGGAGTTTCAACCTCAACGCTTTTGAGTGCTGCAGAAAGTGTAAATGGTTATGATCGTTACCTACGGTACTTGTGGGCCATCAAGCCTGGTGTTTTTAATTGAGAAGATCCACTGGGCTGCAATTAAAAAAGAGTGCAGTCTGTTTGCCCCCCACTCCCACTCCACTCACTGGAGCTGCTGGATAAGAGGTTTCCAGCCCAATCTTCTGACACACTACATCCACCATGCTCCTTGTCTGTGTTCTCTCCTTAGTCACCGTACAAGATGGAGAACTGAGACGCTATCTGTCCCTGTATCTCCACTCTTAACACAGCCTCCTACTACAACAGGGGAAGCCTGGGGAAGCCATTCTCTCACCTTGCCTTAACTGATAACCCTGTCATGTAGTTATAGCCCTCTTCTCCCTATTACACCTCTATCATTGGTTGAAGATTAACATCTGTTCCCTCCTCTTTCTGTCCCTCTATCTAAACAGTTTCTGCCATCCTCGGACTTTTAATGTCCTCATGAACATCTTCCACTCACCTTCATCTTCAGAGATTTCTGCTAGTTCAGCCCTCCCCCAACTCCCTTGATCACACCCAAGAACTCCCCTTGAAAACTTTCTGAACCATGCCAGCTGCCTTCCCTTCCTCTCAATAGAATAGACATGAGCTGACCACAGTGCTCTGGAGAACCACCCCTCTATCTTGCTAGATACGTACTTCTATTGGCAGGTTCACACTGCGTGACTCCAAAACTAGGCCCATGACCTGACTAGAATAATTAGCTTAGTAGTGACAAAATCAGGCCAGTCAGTCAGTGAGCACCAGGCCTTGGACTTTGGGGCAAGAGAAGCCCTTGGGGGAAGCTGGGATGATGGCTCAGGGGGTTAAGCACTCACTTTGCAGCCCTGGAGACCGAGGATTGAATCCCAGCTCTGGCCCAGGCAGACCCATATGCTGAACTGGGGTGTGCCCCCACTTCAGTTCTTGCCCAGGCCTATGTGGGAGGCTCATGTCCCAGTTCTTGCCCTGTGCAACCCCAAGCCCACCTGTGGAGTGAAACTATATAGAAAATTCTGTTAATTATAGAGACTGTTCTGGGCCCTCCCCCTTCTCTCTGTCTCTATCTTGCTCTCTCTGTCAGAAACAATAAAAAATAAATCTTTAAAATGGCACAACTTAAAAAAAAAAGAGAGCGAAGCCCTTGTTTCTCTGATCTTTTTTTTTTTTAAGATATATTTTATTGTTTTTGACAGAGACAGAGATAGGGAGAAGGGGGAGGGCCCAGGGCAGTCTCCATAGTTGTATGTCATCTGTTTTTGACATGGTTTTGTTCTACATAGGTGGGCAGGGGCTCCCACAAGGCAGGAACTGGGTTGGGGGCCTCCCACATGGGAGGCACACCCCCTCAAACCAGGGTCCATGCGGTGGGGGTGATATGAGAACCAAACTGGGGGCCTCCTGCATGGGAAGCACACCCCAGTTCAGCATATGGGTCTGCACAGGCCAATGCTGGGATTCGATCCTCAGTTCCCAGGGCTGCAAAGCGAGCACTTAACCCACTGAGCCATCCTGGCTTCCCCTGTTTCTCTGATCTTGAAGCTAGAGAACTATAAGGTTTAGTTAGGTGGATAGGGAGTGTACCTTGATGAAAGAACTTGATAGAGTGAAACCAACCTTGAAGAAAACTGAGCCAAAAGATGGAGTGAGAAAATGGTATGATGTTTCCATAAAACATTAAACATAGAATTACCATATGATCCAGCAACTGAAAGCAGGGTCTGGAAGAGATATTTTCACACCCATGTTCATGGTAGTATTCACAGTAGCTAAAAAGTGGAAGCAGGGAAAGCTGGGACGGCTCAGCAGGTTGAGCGCTCGCTTTGAGGCCCCGAGGACCGAGGATCGAGTCCCGGCTCCAGCCCAGGCGGACCCACATGCTGAACTGGGGAGTTCCCACAGTTCGGTTCTCTAGCTGTCTCTGTCTCTGTGTCTCTATCTGTCAAAAGTAAAATATAAATAAATATGCACTGAAGATAAAATAATTACTCTCTATAAATATAAAAAGATATTAAAAAAAAAAAAAGTGGAAGCAATCCAAGTGTCCATTAATGAATGAATGTATAAACAATTAAATGGATACAATGAATGGAATGAATGGATACAATGAAATATTATTCAGCCTTAAAAAGGAAGGAAAAACTGGAGATGCCAGGGTGGCACAGTGGGTTGAGCACTTGTCTTGCTTCCCTGGGATCTGAGGATCAAATCCTGGCCCATATGCTGAATTGGGTTGTGCCCGCAGTTCAGTTCTCACCAGGGTGATCTTCCATGTGGAAGTCCCCTGGTTTGGCTCCCACCCCTGGTGTGCTTCCCTTGTGGAAGACCTCTAGCTACTGGGGTCAAACTTTTCATGCAGGAGGCCCCCAGCCGGTTCCTCCCCTGCGCAGCCTTGCACCCACTTGTGGAATGAAACTATGTAGAAAACTAATAACATGCAACTATGGAGACTGTTCTGGCCCTCCTCCTTCTCTCTGTCTCTTTCTGTCTCTCTCTGTCAAAAACAGTAAAAATCTTTTTTTTTCAATTTAGGGGAAGTCGGGATGGCTCAGTGGGTTAAGTGCTCACTTTGCAGCGCCGGGGACTGAGGATAGAATCCCGGCCCTGGCCCGTGCAGACCCATATGCTGAACTGGGGAGTGCCCCCAGTTCAGTTCTCTCTCTGTCTCTGTCTCTGTCTCTGTCTCTCTCTCTCTCTCTCTCTGTCAAAAACAATTAAATAAATAAATAAATAAATAAATAAGTAAATAAATAAATCTGGCGGAAGCCGGGATGGCTCAGTGGGTTAAGCGCTCACTTTGCAGCCCCGGGGACTGAGGATCGAATCCCGGCCCCGGCCCGTGCGGACCCATATGCTGAACTGGGAAGCTCCCCCAGTCCAGTTCTCTCTCTGTCTCTGTATCTCTCTCTCTCTCTCTGTCAAAAACAATAAAAAAAATAAAAATATTTAAAAATAAATCTTAAAAATTTAAAAGGAAGGAAATCCTGACAAATGCTACAACATGGATGAACCTTGAAGGCATTATGCTAAGTGAAATACCGGTAAGCCAGTCACAAAAGGACAACTGTATGATTCCACTTATAAGAGGTTCCTAGAGGAGTCAGATCCTTAGAGACAGGAAGTAGAATGGTGGGTGCTAAGGGCAAGGGGGGTGTGGAGTTTAATGAGGACAGTTTCACTTGGGGGAGATGAGTTCTGGAGGTGGATGGTGGTGATGGTTACACAACAGTGTGAATGTACTCAATGCCACTAAACTATATACTGAAAAATTGTTAAGTTGGTAAATTTAATGTGTATTTTAAGACAAGTAAAAAATAAAATAAAAAATTGGGGGGGCGGGGGGGTGTGGGAGCCAGGATGGCTCAGTGGGTTAAGTGCTTGCTTTGAAGCCCCGAGGACTGAGGATTGAATCCCGGCTCCACCTGGGCGGACCCACATGCTGAACTGGGGAGTTCCCACAGTTCAGTTTTCTCTCTGTCTCTGTCTCTGTATCTCTCTCTCTCTCTTTCTGTCAAAAAAATAATAATAATAATAAATAAATAAATAAATAAATAAAAATTTTTTTGATGCAGTGAAAGTAAAGGTAGGTTGTGGCCACAATATTTGAGCCCCAGGATGTTGAGAAGTGTGAGGAAAAAATATACAGCTACACACAGTTATGCTATCATTTGGTCAATGTGTGGGACCAAAACAACCTTCAGGTCATCATCTTCACATGCTAGGACTTTCACTGCTGCCCTAGTTCTTGCTCTGTCATCCCACAGAGCAGCCACCTGTGACTTTTACCTTCTTGGTCTCTATGTTCTGAGAGCCAACACTTGCCTTTGGGGAACCACCTCTCCTCCACACTGTTCCTGCCTCCCACTCTCCACCTGGGTCTGGCTCATCAGAACTCCAAAGCTCCCCTGGTCCAATGACTGGTTCAGAGATGACATTTCACTAAAATGGGCCAAAGGAAAGCCTCTGATCATCTGAGAAAGAATTCTTTCTGCTGGAGCCACTGGCCTGGGAGAACGTAAGTAAGCCCATGATAGGAGGTCTGACAATTAAGTTCGTGAACTCATCTTAGAAAAAGTGCTGCACACCTCATTGCTGAATATCACCACAGTCACCTTCAAAGTACTTCCCTTGGGAAGCTATGCACTGATGCCAGCACCTAGTTGCCCCTTCAAAGCAGTTTTGGAACTCTTTCTGGAATGGCCATCAGAGTTGTCGTTGTATTACCCTTGATGTCCTGAATGTCATCAAAATGTCTTTCAATATTTTCTTCAGGTAAAGAAAAACGTCACTAGGGGCCATATCAGGTGAGTAGGGAAGGTGTTCCAATATAGTAATTTGTTCATGGCTAAAATCTCCCTCACAGACAGTGCTGTGTGAGCTGGTGCATTGTCATGATGCAAGAGCCATGAGTTGTTGGTGAAAAGTCAGGATGTTTTCATCTAACTCTTTCAGGCAGCCCTTTTAGCACTTCCAACTTGGTTGACTATTTGTCCAGTTGGTACAAATTTATAATGAACAATTCCTCTGATACCAAAAACGGTTAGCAACATTTTTATTTTATTTTTTTATTTTATTTTTTTTAAGATTTATTGTTTTTGACAGACAGAGAGAGAAGGAGGAGGGCCCAGAGCGGTTTCCATAGCTGTGCGTACTTCAGTTTTGACATAGTGGGAGTGGGGCTGAGCAGGGTGGGAACTGGGCTGGGGCCTGAACCAGGGGCCTCCCACATGGGAAGCACATGCCAGTTCACCATATGGGTCCACATTGGGCTGGAGCCCAGACTCAATCCTTAGACCCTGGGGCTGTAAAATGAGCACTCAACCTGCTGAGCCAGCCTGGCATCCCCCATTTTGACTTTTTAAAAAATATTTAGGGGCAGCCGGGATGGCTCAGTGGGTTAAGCGCTTGCTTTGCAGCGCCGGGGACCAGGGATCGAGTCCCGGCCCCGGTCCGTGCAGAACCATGTGCTGAACTGGGAGCTCCCCCAGTTCAGTTCTCTCTCTGTCTCTGTCTCTGTCTCTCTCTCTCTGTCAAAAATAAATAAATAAATAAATAAATAAAATATTTTAAAAATATTTATTTTATTGTTTGAGAGAAGGTAAGAGAAAGATCAGAGAGGAGGGCCCAAAGCAGTCTCCATAGTCATACATTGTTAATTGTGACATGGTTTCATTCCACACAAGTGGACGTGGGGCCTCATGTGGTGGTAATCAAACTGGGGGATTCCCTCATAGAAAGTAAGAACCTTTGCTGCTGAGCCATCTTGGCAGTTACCAGTTGTGTCATAGTTCAGTATATGGGATTTGCACAGGACAGGGCTAGGAATTGAACCCCAGACCTAGTGATTGTAGTCAAGCACTCAACCACCAAGCTATCCCAGCATCCCCTCATTTTGACTTTTTTTTTTAAGATTTATTTTATTGTTTTTGACAGAGATGGAAAAAGACAGAGATAGAGAGACAGAGAGAAGGGGGAGGGCCCAGAGCAGTCTCCATAGCTGTCCGTCATCAGTTTTCAACATGGTTTTGTTCCACACAAATGGGCGGGGGCCTCCTGCATGGGAGGCGTGCCCCCTTGAGCCAGGGGCCGAACTAGGGGGCAAGAACTGAACTGGGGCCTCCTGCATAGGAAGCACACCCCAGTTCAGCATATGGGTCCACACGGGCTGGGGCCGGGATTCAATCCTTGGTTCCCAGGGCTGCAAATCGAGCACTTAACCTGCTGAGCCATCCCGGTTTCCTCTCATTTTGACTCTTGATTGGGACTGACAGAACTTTTCTGGTTGTGGAGAATTGGCTGACTTCCATTTCTCACTTAGACACTTTGTTTCAGGGTTATATTGGTACACCCATGTTTCATCACCAGTGATAACACAGCCCAGAACATTGTCTTGCCTCTCCAAAAGGTCTTGGCAGACTTTGATTCTCCTTTGCTTTTGTTCATTGGTGAGTTTGGGACCATTTTTTTTTTTTTAACATTTTTGTTGTTGTTGTTGTTCATTGGTATTTTATTTATTTGTTTGTTTGTTTGTTTATTTATTTATTTTAATTGGTTTTGACAGAGAGAGAGAGAGAGATACAGAGACAGAGAGAGAACTGAACTGGGGTAGCTCCCCAGCCCAGCATATGGGTCCACACGGGCTAGGGCCGGGACTCGATCCTCAGTCCCCGGCGCTGCAAAGCAAGCGCCCAACCCACGGAGCCATCCCGGCTTCCCCTTTGGGACCATTTTTGCACACACCTTTCTCATGCCAAGATTTTCAGTTAAGATTTTCCTGTTTCTCTATAGATGTTTACTTGTTCTGCTATGCTTCTTATACAGTCAGCAGATGATTTTGATGCACAATTCAATGAACTTTTGCAATGTTTTCATCAGTTCTGCTCGTTACTAGCCGCCCTGATCTCTCTTCATCAGTGTCACTTTCTCTCCTCTCAGAAAAATGTTTAATCCATCTGTACACTGCTGTTTTCTTCACGGCATTATCCCCAATAACTTGGACTAATATTTCCCTGATTTCACTTCCACTCTTGCCAAAGTTTAACAAGAAATGTAATGTTTGTTAGTTACTCTAATTCAAGCTCTGACATTCTCAGAACAGCACACAAAGGCACGCAATCACAATAATGAGTGACGCTCAGCAAGACACCACCACATGTCAACACAAACACAGGTGTTAAGACACTAATATACCAATGATATGAAACCTTACCAAGTTGTTTGTCCAGTGCTGCCAACGAAAGCATATGATGGCAAGTTCATGGACTTAATTGTCAGACCTCATATACAGCTTGATGTGTTGCTTCACGTCCTACTCCAGTCATTCAGTCAAGCATCCTCTCACCTCAGTGACTTTTCACTGGCTGTTCCCTCTGCCTGAAACACTCTCCCTTTCATATTTAGAGCTTCCTCCCTCAGCTCTCTGCTCAAGTGTCACCTCCTCAGAGAGGCCCACCTGCCCTGCCCTCCATTTCTTTTAATATATTTTTATTTTTATTTATTTATTTTTTGACAGAGAGAGATACAGAGACAGAGACAGAGACAGAACTGGGGGAGCTCCCAGTTCAGCATATGGTTCCTCACAGGTCAGGGCCGGGATTCGATCCCCGGTCTCCGGTGCTGCAAAGTGAGCGCTTCCCACTGAGCCATCCCGGCTTCCCCATAGAGAAAAGAACTCTTTTTTTTTTTTTTTTTATTGTTTTTGACAGAGACAGAGAGAACTGAGCTGGGGGCACTCCCCAGTTCAGCATATGGGTCCCCACAGCCGGGGCCAGGATTCAATCCTGGGTCCCCAGCTCTGCAAAGTGAGCACTTAACCCACTGCGCCATCCCGACTTCCCCATCCATTTCTTAAAGAGTGCTCTCCAATTACCTTGCTTTATTTTACTTTGAAGAAAAATAAACAAACTGTTAGAAGAACCTTCCAGACAGAGGGAACAACCAGTGCAAAGTTCCAGAAGTTGACTATGCTTGTGGAAGGAGTAGCAAGCAGGCTCCAGGGGCTGGATGGGAGGAAGGAACATTCCCTGTGGAACATGCCCAGGCTTTCACCCTGGGTGCACTGAGAGCTACAGGGAGGTTTTGAGCAGTGGAGGGATAGGACCCATCCTGTACCACTCCTTTGTACACTTCCTGAAGTCCCTGCTCCTCTCCATCAATGCCAGCAAAATCCAACTCTCTTGTCTGCACCTTGTACCTAGATGAGTTGAGGGAGGGGAGGAGAAAAAAAGGAGGAAAAAGAACCTCACAATCTCCTTAACAGTCCTAGTGTGTGTGGTGCTTTCCCATGCAACTAGATGATTTCTCGTACCTTCTTCTCACAGCTTCCAACATCTACCCACACTCCACTCCCAGCTGATGACCTTCCTTCCTTCTCATTTCATGAGAAAATAATCACTCGTGTTCATATTCTTCTGCCACCACAGCCATGAGCACTTGTGCCACACTCCCTACCTTCTGCTCAGCCCCAGATGCCCCTCTCTGGCTCTCCCCTGTACCCACTTTTTCTCTCCCCAGGACTCAGACCTCACTTCACTCTACACTCACTCCCCAGGTGATCTCAGCCAGCCCCATAACTTGAAAGACCATCAAAACACTGAGCGTTCTTGATTGCATGCCTCCATCCAGGAACTCTACCCTGAAGTGTTGGCACACACATCCAACCATCTTTGTGACAGCTTCCCTTGGAGATATTCCATTCAGCAGGTCCAAAGTCAGCCTGTCTATAGCAGATCCCTTTGGGTTTGCTTTATTGTTTCTGTGCACTATTTCAAGATTTGGTGTGCTTTTGCATGACAGCCTGCACCTGCAGCTCTCAGAGCTCTACCCTCGTATCTGGACCATGTTGCTAACGCACTTTTGCTGCATTCAGAGAATCAGAATTGCCTGGGAGCTTAACCATTCCCCTGGGGCCTCTTTACCAGTACAGAACAACTTGGAGATGTAACTCACCCTTGAGAACTCACTGCAGGCTCAGATGCCCTCTGCAGGACTCCGCCTGAGCTTGCTCCCATGCAGCCCTGCTTCCTCTTGTTTCTTTGCTCCTCTCACATTCCATATATAAAATCAATCAAGTCAGCTCCATATTCAAATTATTAATATATTCAAAATTGGCATGCTTTTCATCACCTTCACCAAGACTACCTGAGTCTACTCCATCATCATGTGCTGTGTCCTGACTAGTGCAGTAGCCTCCTCATTGGTCTGTGTTTTTGTCATACAGTCTTTGCACACAGCTGCCAGAAAGCATTGAGCATGCATAAAAGACCAAGAACTTAAATGGTGCTGTATGAGTATACTAATAACCATCACTAACACTGTGCAGTTCCCTAGGGTCAGGCACTGTGCTAAGCCCTTTACATTCATTCAGTTGTCCTGTCCCTGTATACTGAGTACCTGCTATGTACCAGGCACTCTACCCGGCCCTGGGATAAGGTAGTAAAGAAGAAGCAAGGTCTGGGTCCCTTTTGAGCTGACATTCTGGGTGGGCAGACTGACAGTGTGAAAACATAAATAATTGTAGATTGTGCCATGAAGAAAATAAACAAGAGTACTATGGTCATCAAGACAGACCAACCTTAGATGAGCAGAGGATTCCTGGAGGTGATCCCTGAGCTGAAAGTGGAAGGATGAGGACCTAGCCATATGAAGAGCCAAGTGGAGAGCATTTCAGGCATAAGCCCTAAGGCTAGGATGGCTGGATGAGTCAGCAAGAGGGAGGTGAGTGGGCAGATTGGGCAGGGCCTTTGGGCTGCAGTGAATAAGGTAGGAGCCATGGAAGGTTCTTTAGCAGAGAAGGGGCCTGAACTCAGGTGTTCACAGGTGGCCTTCTGCCCCTGTGAGTGTGTGTGTGTGTGTGTGTGTGTGTGTGTGTGGACAAGGGGCATGATGGCAGGAGCTAGGGACCAGGGGAGGGGCTGCACTAATTCCGGTGAATGATAATGGGGCTGGGAGGTGAAGATATGGGAAGTAGGCAGGTTTAAGGAGCTAGTTTGGAGTCAGGGCTAACAGGAAATAGTGTAAGGAAAAGAACATACTAGAACCGAGGTGAACAAGGGAGCCAAGAGAGCTTCAGTACAGGGCATTGAGTATGGGCTTTGGGGTCAAGGAGACCTGGGTTCAAGTGCCTTCTTGACCCCTTTCCTGCTGGGCAACATTTACACACATCGCTCAACCTCCCTGCCTTAATTAATGGGAGAATAATAGAAGTAGGGTAAAGTATGCAGACAAGAAGTACTCAAAAAATGGTGGTTATGGGGAAGCCGGGATGGCTCAGTGGGTTAAGCGCTCACTTTGCAGCGCCGGGGACTGAGGATTGAATCCCGGCCCCGGCCCGTGTGGAACCATATGCTGAACTGGGAGCTCCCCCAGTTCAGTTCTGTCTCTGTATCTCTCTCTCAAATAATAAATAAAAAAATAAATAAATAAAAAAGTTAAAAAAAAAAAAAA
>PVKE010021634.1:0-25000 GCA_004027555.1 Craseonycteris thonglongyai
CCGTATTTTCCGGCGTATAAGACGACCGGGCGTATAAGACGACCCCCTAATTTTACAGTTAAAACATAGGTTTAGGCCTATATTCGCTGTATAAGACGACCCCCCACTTCCGAGGCTGTAGTCTTATACAGCGAATATAGGCCTAAACCTATGTTTTAACTGTAAAATTAGGGGGTCGTCTTATACGCCGGAAAATACGGTACTTTCTTCTTTCCTTCCTTGCTTTTGATATTTTTATTAGTAGACACACACAAAACAAAAGCCTCAGTACAATGTTTTCCCCTTCCTTGACAGCAAAGATCTTTAGTATTTATGAATTCATTATTCCAATGACGTTTCCTTTCTATCAGACAACGTGCACACCCTTATTTCCACCCGCATCCAATCCACGCAGATGTCAATCTCTACGTGGAAACTAAAATGTGGGGTGTGCTGTTCACCCTGCCTGGTCCTGACCCAACGTCGCCTAGTTTGGGTGAATCCTGGAACTCACCCTGTGGCCTCCGGCTCCGTGTCCTGTGTTGTGGTCCACGAGCCCTGGCTCTCTGGGGCTCCCCTCCCTCACCCCGCAGCTCTGCTCAGCAGTGTAGCACCCGCCCAGGGTCACGGTCTGAGGAAAGGACCCTCTTGCCTGGAATGGCGGTTCTGCTCCTACCCGCTGTGTGATGCTGTGCAGACGACAGAGCATTTCTTCCCTCAGCAATAAGGCGGAATCATGATGCGGCCTCCTAGGGAGTCGAGCGATGAAAACTACTAGGCACAGAGCACTCAGAATAACCCTAGGACACAGTGAGAATTAATACAATTTACATGACATGACTTCTCCAGATTGCCATCTCCCACCAATGACGGACACGCACAGCGTGCACTTCTTAAAGAATGTGAGGTCTACTGAAACACTGGGAATTCCGTATACGGCTGGCGGTTCTCTCTCTGCTGGTCCTTTATTCACAGAAGCTATAAATATTTAGTTCTCTTTTCCTTAGAAGGTTTTTACACTCATTGCTTGTGAGCTGATTGCCAGTACAAGTCATCTTCTGTCCATCATCGTGAGTGGCGGGATGTCAAGTGGAGGCACTTTAATTCTAAGGAAAAAGGTCAATTATACCTGGCTGCCTATGACCCCCCCATCCGCCCTGCTGGGTGGTTTCCCTGCACCCCACGGATACCCATCAGCACTGCCTGGTACCCTCATAAGACGGGGCACAGACATGTTACATGCATATCCGTCTACACACATATATTTTTAAAACTTGACTATTATCAGCAGGGAATTAAAATTCTCATCAATTTGAATTTATAGTTTTGGACAGTAAATAGGTTTCATCTCACTTATTCTTGAGTACCTGATTTTAAATATCATGTGAGAGCTTAGAAATACGGTACTGACCTCTCAGTAGTCCTTGACTGTCTTCTGTTTGAACTAACTTATTAAGAGAGAAGAGCCTCTGATAAAAGCTAAACCCCTTGTCACATCAATAATCACTTTAAATGTGAATGGTTTAAATGCTCCAGTTTATTATATAAATTGTTATAACTTGCAAAGAATATTTGCACCTGGAAAATAAGCACATTGACCCAACATTTACAAAGGTGGGCAGAAGTGCAATAATAGGTTATTTTTAATGACACACCTGAAAATTAAAAATACCCCAAAATTGAAAGGAAAAAAATTAAAACATATATTCAGGGCAAATAATAACTAAAAACGAGCTTACATAGATATGGATATTTGGTAGAATTGCTCGAATTATTTTGGAGTTTTGGTTTTTAAAGTTTAATCTGGAATTGTATTTAAATATGAGTTATTTTGTGTTTTTTTCATTTTTTTTATTGTTAAATTTATTGGGACGACATTGGTTAGTAAACATTACATAGGTCCCAGGTGTACAATTCTAAGAAACCTCATCTATGTGTTGTATGGTATGCACCCCCCAGAGCCAGTTCTCTGTCCATCACCATGTATTTGAGGCCCCGGCCTCTCCCACTACCCTCCTTCTTACCACTAAACTACTGACTGTGTCCATGAGGTTTTATTTCCCTGTTGCTTTTAGTTTTAGATTCAACCTAAGAGTGAAGTCATGTGGGTCTTGGTACTTTCCGTCTGGCTTGTTTTGCTTACTACGATGGTCTCAAGGTCCGTCCATGTTGTCACAAATGGCAGAACTCCACCTTTTCTTATCACTGAGTAGCGTTCCATTGTGTAAATGTACCACAACTTTATCCAGTCATCTATCAAAGCGCACTTTGGCTGTTTCCACAACTTGGCCACCGTGAATAGTGCTGCATTGGGGCACATGTGTCTTTACAGACTAAGGTTTTCAAGTTTTGGGGGTAGATACCCAGAAAGGGGATCGCCGGGTCATAAGGTAGCTCCATTCCCAGTTTTCTGAAGACTCTCCATACTGTCCTCCAAAGCAGTTGTACGAATCTGCATTCTCACCAGCAGTGTGTGAGGGCTCCTTTTTCTCCACAGTCTCTCCAGCACTTGTTGTTCCTTGTCTGGTTCATTAATAGCCATTCTAGAAGGTGTGAGGTGTTATCTCATTGTGGTTTTGATTTGCATTGCACTAATAGCTAATGAAGTTGAGCATTTTTTCATGTCTGCTGGCCATTTGTATGTCTTCATTAATGAGGTGTCTGTTCAGGTCTTCTGCCCATTTTTTAATTGGATTGTTTTTTGTTATTGAGTTGTATGATTTCTTTATTTATTTTCAATAATAGCCCCTTGTCACCTTGTCAGAGGCATTGTTTGCAAATATTTTCCCCTGTTCGGTTGGTTGTCTCTTTGCTTTGTTGATGGTTTCCTTTGCTGTGCAGAAGATTTTTAGAAAAAACATTGGTACTAAACTTATAGACTTTGGGTTCAGAGAGAACTTTATGAACCTGACCTCAAAGGCAAGGGAGATAAAAGCAAAAATAAATGAATGGGACTTTATCAAACTAAATTTTTTTGCTATAACAAAATTACCATCCTTAGTTGGTTACTTTGTTTTTATTGCATTTGTATTTTGGACGTAAGTTTTTAGATAGTCAAAGATGTCAACAAATATTTTGGCATATTTGCCTTTGGTACAACTTTATGACTTTCCCTCTTTGAGATTATATATAAATGTACTTTTTTAGTTTTAGTGCTTTCATGATTTTATGGTTTATGTTTCATAATTAACCCATACTGATTTGTTTCTGATTATGATATAGGACTGGGTCAGGTTTAATTTTATTACTTTGCACAGTTGTAAGAGAGTCATACCAATATGGTATAATGAAAATCTATCCTCAATTCAACACCAATATCACACGTCTGTGATTAAAAAAAAATATTATTTATTTATTTATTTTTGACAGAGAGAGAGAGAGAGAGAGAGAGAGAGAGAGAGAGAGAGAGAGAGAGAGGGAGATACAGAGACAGAGAGAGAACTGAACTGGGGGAGCTCCCAGTTCAGCACATGGTTCCGCACGGGCCGGGGCCGGGATTCGATCCTCGGTCCCCGGGGCTGCAAAGTGAGCGCCTCACCCGCTGAGCCATCCCGGCTTCCCCTGTGATTTTTTTTACAGCCTTATTGAGGTTAGTAGATCTACCATAAAATGGCACATTTTTAATGCACACAACTTGATGAGTTTGGGCATACGCATATAGTTGTGATACCGTCACCAGAATCAACGTAAACATACCCGTCATCTCCCAAAGTCCCTGTGTCCCTCTGTTTTTGTGTTTAAGGTAAGAGAACTTAACACGAGCTCTACCCTTCCAGCAAATTTTTGAGTATAAACACCACACTGCTGACTATATCGTATGCTACACGGCAGATCTCGAGAACTTACCGTACTCGTCTCTCATAACTGTAAGTTTATACAGATTGAACAAAAACTACCCATTTCTCCCTCTCTCCATCTCCTGGCAAACACAATTCCATTTTATGCTTCTGGGAGCTTCACTATCGTCTCTCACCTGTGAGAATGGCTATTATCAGAGAGACAAAATACGTGTTGGCAAGGAAGGGCAGAAACTGGAACCTTGTGCATTGTTGGTGGAAATGTAATGACACAGCCACAACGGAAACCAGTGTGGAGCTTCCTCCAAACATTAAAAAATAGAGCTACCGTGTGACCCCACAGTGCCATTCCTGGATATATCTGCACATAGAGAGAATGAAGTAAAATATATGGTGACTGTTTTGTAATTACAGTAAAAAACGATTCACTGGAAAGTAGAAAATGTGGACTTTCTATGTCTATGTGTTGGGGAGAAGCATGAATATGGCAAACTTATTTTTGGTTATGCTAAGTTAGAGGTGCTGCTAATACATTTATTTGGAAATGTCCTGTAGGGAGAACAAATATTTGAAATAGAAAAACGAGGATCAAAATTAATGAGGTTTTTGGAAAGCACAGAGTTGATCTTGGAGAATTACATGCTGGGATGCTGAGAGTCACCAAAGTGGGAGGACCACGAATTCACGAGAAGTAAGCGAAGCTGTGAGTCCACAGAAGTGAGAAACCCCCGTTGAAAAACAATCCATTTTAAGAAAGATGATCAAACGTATGGCTACGAGAATACATTTTGCATCTTAGACATATAGTTGGAATCTTGAATCGTGAAAAAGAAGGAGTGAGTGATTATCAACAGGAGCAGTGACTACAGAAAGCTAGGTTCTGTTTTTGGACAGAACCACAGGGAAGGGGGACTTGATGACTGGAACCGGGGCATTTGGTGAGAGGCACACGTCTCTCTGACACGCTCACACGTGAGGCAGCAGCATCCCGCACCCGCAGGTGGGCTGGATTTGCACATCCTCGGCGGTGATGTCATCGCGGGACTCTGGCCAACAGTCCTGATGTTCACCGTGGGCCGTGCTCTAATTCGTCCTGGACATTAGCTGGCACGACTTTCTCTTCTCTCTCCTGATTTGATAATTTCCCAGATTCAGCGACTCAGCTTTTGCCAGCATTTCACTAATGGAAGTTCACTACAATTTCTCCTTTTGATTGTCATGAACGTCATGTCTTTTCTGGAAGATTTTCTACATCTAATTATACTTCATGACCGGGAAGAGAATTTAAAGAGTGAAAGATTGGTACATAAATTATGAATGTTGTTTCCATTGTGCCTTGTAAATAATTACATTTGATTATCTTGACTTGTTTCACTGTTTTTGCTTGTAATACTTCATGCATTTTATACATTACATATTGTATGTATATATTTAATATAAAATAGAGGCATGCATATAATATGTATCCATTACCCCTACTCCATCTTCACCTACCTATGAGCTTCTGAACAGTCTAGTCTTATGATAATTCTTAAGCTTCCTGTTTCAAACTTTTTTTTTTAATATTTATTTTTATTGTTTTGACAGAGAGAGAGACAGAGACAGAGAGAAGGGGGAGGGCCCAGAGCAGTCTCCATAGTTGCACATCATTGGCTTTTTCCACATAGTTTCATTCCACAGGTGGGCGGGGCTGCACAGGGCAGGGACTGGGCCGGGGTCTCACCCCGGTGAGAACTGAACTGGGGGCACTCCCCAGCTCAGCATATGGGTCCACACGGGCCGGGGCCGGGATTCGATCCTCGGTCCCCAGGGCTGCAAAGTGAGCCCTTAACCCACTGAGCCACCCCGGCTTCCCCACGTTTTTTAATCTGGAGAATAAGATAATTCTTTAATGTACTGGGCTCCATCTTCCCTGATTACAGGTAGTATTTATGAGCCATCGATAAACCCACTTTTCTCTTCTTTTGCTATTTCCAGATTTTTCCGAAGGGCCGTGGGCATTTTTACGACCATGTGCCAGTCTGTGGATCACTTCGTTCATCCTGCTTTGATTCTGGCGAGCTTGCTGGGGGTGCAGATGGACAGTTTTCATCATTTTGGGAATTTTCAGGCACCGCTTCTTTCTCTCCCCTCCTTCCGGCAGCCCCACTACGTGTGTGCGATGTCCAGCGGCTCCCAGCTCTGCACCGAGGCTGCTCCTTTCCCTTCAGGCAGACGCTACGTGACGGCACGACCTGTCCCGGGTGGCACGACCTGTCCCGGGCGGCACTGCCTGTCCCGGGCGGCACTACCCGTCCCGGGCGGCACAGCCTGTCCCGGGTGGCACGGCCTGTCCCGGGCGGCACTGCCTGTCCCGGGCGGCACTACCCGTCCCGGGCGGCACAGCCTGTCCCGGGTGGCACGGCCTGTCCCGGGCGGCACGACCTGTCCCGGGCGGCACGGCCTGTCCCGGGCGGCACGACCTGTCCCGGGCGGCACTGCCTGTCCCGGGCGGCACTGCCTGTCCCGGGCGGCACTACCCGTCCCGGGCGGCATGACCTGTCCCGGGCGGCACTGCCTGTCCCGGGCGGCACTGCCTGTCCCGGGCGGCACAGCCTGTCCCGGGCGGCACGACCTGTCCCGGGCGGCACGACCTGTCCCGGGCGGCACGACCTGTCCCGGGTGGCACGGCCTGTCCCGGGCGGCACGGCCTGTCCCGGGTGGCACGACCTGTCCCGGGTGGCACGGCCTGTCCCGGGCGGCACGGCCTGTCCCGGGCGGCACGGCCTGTCCCGGGCGGCACTGCCTGTCCCGGGCGGCACTACCCGTCCCGGGCGGCACGACCTGTCCCGGGTGGCACGGCCTGTCCCGGGCGGCACTGCCTGTCCCGGGCGGCACTACCCGTCCCGGGCGGCATGACCTGTCCCGGGCGGCACAGCCTGTCCCGGGCGGCACGACCTGTCCCGGGTGGCACGGCCTGTCCCGGGCGGCACGACCTGTCCCGGGTGGCACGACCTGTCCTGGGCGGCACGACCTGTCCCGGGTGGCACGGCCTGTCCCGGGCGGCACGACCTGTCCCGGGTGGCACGACCTGTCCCGGGTGGCACGGCCTGTCCCGGGCGGCACGACCTGTCCCGGGTGGCACGGCCTGTCCCGGGCGGCACGACCTGTCCCGGGTGGCACGACCTGTCCTGGGCGGCACTACCCGTCCCGGGCGGCACGACCGTGCTCATGAGCTTTCAACAAGGCACAATCTAAGCAGAACGTGGTGCGCAAGTAATTGCTAAGTTTGAAGAATAATTAACGGGACAAATAAATAGGTTTGAGCAACTAGAAATGATTTCAATTGTAAGGCATGTTTAGCATTTCCTTCTATACGGTGTTTTGATGGATTCTCCGCATATAGATAGATGCAGGGAAGGGCATTATGCAGACGTAGACGACGTACATTAAAACACAGGGTACACTGACAGCACATAGATGTGCGGATGCTTGCACATCAGCGTGACTGTCAACCTCACGCTGTCTCTGACTCCCAGCTCACCCTGGCCCTGGTGAAGCCGCAGGCACACGGCCGTACTAGGGTGCGGCCCAGCACACCCACATTTCCTGGGGGAGCCCGGGGCCTGGGACCGTGCACACCAAACCGCCCTCGAACGCCCTGGCTCAGCGGACTCGTCACTTTAACTTTCGAGAAATGTGCACTCGTTTAGGCTGCTTCCCCTGCACGTGCGTTGGATGAAAACCACAGAAGCCAAAGTTCCCTGATTTGAACTGAAGCAACACGTCGAAGCCGTGAGGTCTGAGACCAGGAGCAAGCAGGAGGATGAATAAAGGGGCTCTTGCTCCGCACTGCAGTGCAGGCCACCGTGCAGCACCTGGTCCGTACCGGCCCCGTGGGGGTTTGCGGGCAGTGGGTAGGGTGACCAGACGTCCTGCTTTGGGCGGGACAGTCCCGATTTTTAACAATTTGTCCCGCGTCCTGCGGCGTTTTAGAAAAGTCCTGATGTTTGGAAAGAATGCACGACAAGCTAGGGAACGGCGGGAGATAGACCCAATTTTTAATCAAGAACCCCCTCCCCCCGGTCAGTGGTGTCCCGCTTCACCCATGTTACCATCTGGTCACCTTAAGTACAAGGAAGAGAAAAATCTTCATCGCTTTCTGCATAACGCTTACCACAGCCTTCCTTGATTTCAGGATTTACAAATAAGCTGATCTAACTGGAAAACTCTCCCACTCCCATCCAGTTCATTTATTCCCTACACATTTCAAAAATGCGTGACCTGATGCTGATCGAGGCGTGCGTATAACGTTTCATGTCACACCATCCGTATCTGCTCAAAATATGGACCTCCAGGCAACCTTACACACATTTATTTTCTTATTAAACACGATAAAGTAGAGACTATACGATAAACATTCTTGGCAAAAATCCCACTTTTGTTTCTCAGTATTATGGAGGGTATTTTGAGTAATGTCCGAGTCTCGGGTCCTTAACTACACGCTGGAAACTCAATGTACTTTCAGTGCTATCATTTTTCCAAAATAAGAACTTAAAGAGTTCAGTTTCCTATCAGTTTAGACGCAGGGACTGCTGGTGGCATTTTTATGGAGTCGTAGGCCTCTCTGTGCCCATGCTCACCTGTGTCTCCCTTAGTAGCAGAACTCCAAGTAGACCCAACCCGGCGATGATGAGCCCCAGTAATTTTCTCGCCCTTCCTCCAATCAGGCCTGAGCAGACGGGCCCCGGCGGCAGGCGGGTGCCACTCAGCCAGCTCCTCGCCGACAGGGCACAGCTCCCGGGAACAAGCCCTCCGACGTGTTTGCTGACGGTCCCCCTCCCGTGGCCACGTCCTGCCCACCCCTCCGGCCGCGCAGTCGGGACCACGCGTCAGACGTGACGTGATGCACCTATGGGTGACCATGTTACCTTGCTAGAGGATTTAACATGTCCCTTATCTCCCCGCGAGCACATCAGAAGCAGGACCGGCCTCGCGTGCTCTGCACACCGCGCAGCCCACGGTGACAACACCGCGCACCTGCCGGGGCCGGAGCACTGACACCACTCATGTCGTGCGTCTCAACACCGTGTCAATATGGTTTTTATTTGTGTCACACAGTTAAACGGAGACTGAACACAGCATCTCACGACTTCCCTCTCCCTCCCAACGTCTTACTCTTAGTTACCATCACAGAATACTCTGATTTCAATTAATCTTACAGTTTCTGCTTGACTTTCGTGAACCGAGCTAACTGTAGTCCTCAAACGCTGTACACTTTCCCACGGTAACAAGGGACACACACACTCACCTAAATTACAATGCATTACGACACAAAAACACAGTCAAGCAGGACCCGCGCGTCCGTGTTCCACGATCCGCTTGCAGCAGTTTATGAGCAGGGCACCCGGGCCGGGCCGGCCACTCGGAGCGCGTCCGTGGGCGCTTCTAGCGGGAGGCGCTAAGCAAGGGCCCCCACGACGGGCACACGTGACAAGCACAACCCCAACGCGGCGGCCAGGAGGGCAGCAAAGGTGCCGCAGGGACCGTCAGCTCCCGATTAGCGCCTACAGCTTCTCCCGCCGCGCGCCGACCTGCGAGAAGGGCCAGCAGCAGAAAGGACGCCGCTCCTGCTGCAGAGCCCGACCTACCTGGCACCGTCGCCGTTCCTGGAAGGGTTATGGGGGTCCTGTGAGCTACGACAGCACTCTCCTCGCCGCGGCCTGAGCTGCCGTGATGCAGGGCACAGCCGAGAGGCCCCCACTTAATCCAGCCTTGGCGTCGGCTGAGGGTTTTGGAACTCGCGTTCGGGGTCACCCTGTGGAGTGGGCACCACGCTCCCTTCAGGAGGTGGGGGGTGTGCGGGCCGCAGAGCGGAGCGGGGCCCCTGTCTGTGGAAAACGTGTAAGTAATTGTCACATCAACCCAATGCGCCTGCTTCATCGCTGCAGATCATTTCGTGTCGGCCACGACGGAAGGCTCCTCCCGGAACGTGTCCGGATGAGGCTGCCCAGGTGCACGCGGTTAAGCGTCCCCCAGGGTGTCTCTGCCTTAGTGAAGGTCGTGTTCCCCGTGGGCGTCAACGCGGGGAACTCGCAGCAGCAGGGGGAGTCGCACGGAGTCAGCTCACCAAGTTCAGAGTCATCCGAGCTCGCCTGGGGTCCGTGTGCACCTGTGGCTGGAGAGGGTAGAGATGTCAGCCCGGGAACATCCAGGAGGGGACCCGGGATGCGAGCGGGGTCGCCGGGCCTGATCCTGAACATCCAGGAGGGGAACCGGGACACGAGCGGGGTTGCCGGGCCTGATCCCGAACATCCAGGAGGTGAACCCGGGATGCGAGCGGGGTCGCCGGGCCTGATCCCGAACATCCAGGAGGGGGACCCGGGACGTGAGCGGGGTCGCCGGGCCTGATCCCGAACATCCAGGAGGGGAACCCGGGACGCGAGCGGGGTCGCCGGGCCTGATCCCGAACACCCAGGAGGGGAACCCGGGACGTGAGCGGGGTCGCCGGGCCTGATCCCGAACACCCAGGAGGGGAACCGGGATGCGACCCCGCCGGGATGCGAGCGGGGTCGCCGGGCCTGATCCCCAACATCCAGGAGGGGAACCGGGACGCGAGCGGGGTCGCCGGGCCTGATCCCGAACATCCAGGAGGTGAACCCGGGATGCGAGCGGGGTCGCCGGGCCTGATCCCGAACATCCAGGAGGGGAACCAGGACGTGAGCGGGGTCGCCGGGCCTGATCCCGAACATCCAGGAGGTGAACCCGGGACGTGAGCGGGGTCGCCGGGCCTGATCCCGAACATCCAGGAGGGGAACCTGGGACGCGAGCGAGGTCACCGGGCCTGATCCCGAACATCCAGGAGGGGAACCCGGGACGCGAGCGAGGTCGCCGGGCCTGATCCCGAACATCCAGGAGGGGAACCGGGACGCGAGCGGGGTCGCCGGGCCTGATCCTGTTCTCTGAACCCTGGACACTGCTTTTTGGAAGTGCTCTTCGTGTTGTTTTTATGTCCATTTACAAAATGCATTAGTGAAACAAAAATACTAACCCTTTGCCTTTTCCCAGTTCTTGTGCCAAGATTTCTTTACTTTTCATTATATATATATCTTAACTTCTATATTCATTTGATTTTTACTTGTGTGATCATTTATATACAAGAAAACGTCCCGCCTTCCTTTTCCCGCCATTGCTGTCGTGTCTTCTGTTTCACGGTCATTGGTAGAGACGCTGGTTGCAAGCGACCTGCTAACCAAAGTGTCACTCATGTCCTGTTCCTCCTTTTCAAAGACAGTCCAGCGACGGAGGGGACATGGTGAGAAAAGCTTCTTCAAATATATACATCTCATAGCATATTTTATAATATATGCATTACACACGTAAATAAGATAAAATATGGGGGTTGCCCGTGAAAAACATGGTTCATTATTTTCTCTTAAACCTACCTTACTGAGTCAGTAAAATCCTAACATTTCAATATTTTATATGCAACTACTTTTACCCGCATTGGCATGAGTATCTGTTTTCATTTCTTCGTCCTTTATTTCTATTTACTAGAAGTTGCTTCTACAAAAGCTTTTAAAGTAGGAAAAATGGCTGCCAGCCTCGGTCTCGTTGTGAGAGGCAAGATCTGATCACTGACAGGTAATCAATAAAAACAAATGGAAAGTAATAGCGTCAGACTTGAGAAGTAAGGTTTTCATTTGTAGCCTGAAGCGAGACTTCGCCAATAAGCTCCGGTCCATCCGTCTTCCCCTCGGCTGGGGCCCAAGTCCTGTTCACTAAATCCTAAAGGCCCAGGTGCACAGCCCCTTGCACCCGCGTGCAGAGTGCCAAACGGCGTGGCCCGCCTCGCTCGCCCCTCAGGCCCTCATGACCAACACCCAGCAGGGTGCAGGGTGCCCGGCACCCCCGGTCTTCCCGCTGAGCCTCCTGACACCCACTGTGACGGGAGCAGGCAAAGCGGGGTGCTGGCCACGTGCCCCGGGAGGAGTGGCCTCAGGGCCGGGGGGCGGGGTGGGCTTGCACACACGCCACCGTCTACCACCCCGGGGATGGGAGGCAGAAACGGTTTCCTTCATCACACGGGAACGTGTAAAATTCATGCGAGCCTCAGGGTGAGGCTTGGAAATTCCCTTGTGCACAAGTGTGCTGACACTCATTCTCGAAACTTGACCACGTAAGTCAAAACGGTACTTCCACAGACATACACGAACACGTGCAAGCTAATCGACAGTAGAAAATGCAGATACCGTGTTTTCCGGCGTATAAGACGACCGGGCGTATAAGACGACCCCCTAATGTTACAGGTAAAACATAGGTGTAGGCCTATATTCGCTGTATAAGACTACAGCCTCGGAAGTGGGGGGTCGTCTTATACAGCGAATATAGGCCTAAACCTATGTTTTAACTGTAAAATTAGGGTGTCGTCTTATACGCCGGAAAACACGGGTAGTTTCTGAAAACCTGCATGTTTCTTACAAGGTCGGGGACGCCAGCCACAGCGGGCCCCGTACTGAACCGTTTCATCCTTCCTCTGACTTTCCTCAGTCGCCGCGGCTCCGGCAATTTCAGCAGCGTGGACACGTGGCTGGTCAATGACGTCCTCACTGCGGCCGCGCCACCCGACGGAAACAAAGCTGTGAAATCACCTACTGCTTCCTTCAGGGACTCTGTGGATTTTAAACTGAAACGTCAGCGGGTGACTCACTTTCAAACCCAGACACCTACTGTACAGCAACCGCGGCCGAGCCCCGGGTCACGATGCTGTCCTCCGTCCCCAACACCTCCTCCCGGTAAGGACCCTACAAGCGCCGACGGTCCCTGTCCACAGGCTGCTGCTGCTGGAGAAGGAACCAGCCTGCGGGGCCGCCCTGGGCGGGCAGCGGCCAGGCCGGTCCTTGGAGGCCATGGTCCCACCCACAGTGTGTGTCCCCGCCAGTCTTCCTGGGCTTCCCCAAGTCCCAGCATCACCCAGCCACCCCGACATCGCCTTTGAAACGTGGAATGCAAGAGCTTTGCATGTGGCCCCGGGGGTCCGCGGGGTGAACTCAGTGCTCAGTACCCCCCTGAAGTGGTGTGTGCAGTACGGCGTCCCTCTAACCCCCGCATGCCAGACTGAGAACTATGCTCGGGTGTACGCTGGCGACTCTGAGGGGGCAGGACCTTCATCGCATCTAATTTCCCAGCCGGGCAGTCACTTCACGCCTTCGCTGCGTCCTCCCTGGAGAATGGTCTGCAGCTAACAACCCTCAGGCCGCGCAATCTCAGACTCCGCTCAGCACGGCTGTCCGGCCCCAGCCCCCGAGGGGTGTGCGCGTGTCACCGCTGCTCGGTCGGTATGCGACCCCCCGGGATGGCCCGGTGAGCGAGACCCAGGCAGCAGCAAGACACTGTTACCAACCAATGTAAACTCATCAAATTTAACAATAAATTAAAAAAATAAAAATAAAAAAAATAAAGATTTGTTCTTATTGTTTTTTGAGAGAGAGACAGAGACAGAGAGAAGGGGAGGGCCCAGAGCAGTCTCCATAGTTGACATTAGTTTTCCATATAGTTTCACTCCACAGGTGGGCACAGGGCTGCGCAGGGCAGGAACTGGGCCGGGAGCCTCCTGCATAGGTCCCGGCAGGAACTGAACTGGGGGCTACACCCCAGCTCAGCATGTGGGTCCGCACGGGCCGGGGCCGGGATTCGATCCTTGGTCCCCGGGGCTGCAAAGCGAGCGCTTAACCCACTGAGCCATCCCGGCTTTCCCCATATTAAACGTTTTTAGCTACCAAGTTATAGCCGGATGCAGAGGTCACCACAATATTTTCATATCTGGGGCATCTAAATGCTTAACCATGCACGTGCTAACGAGAGTACCGACGTTTCATTTACGACGGTGCTCTAGCCGGTGTGACCAGAGTTAACACACCGGGTGTGCTGTTCTTGTGCACGATGGGTTTTCATCACTTAGGACCTGCTACTGGGCTTGTGAACACGTAGCCATCACCACCACCCAACCCCGCACCGGAGAGAAGCTGCGTAAAGGTGACCAGCGGAAATGAGTCTGGCTCTCCAGGGCCACCCCAGGACGTGAACAATTAATAAAATAAATAAATAAATATTAGATAGGTAAAACTGCTAAAACGTCACGAAGATTTATAGAAATAATATATAACGGGTAGATCACTGTTAGTGAATGATTAAAACATGGTTTGAAATGAAGAAGAAAAATGATAATTTTAGGTAATTCTATTTCAGCCCTCATGTAGGTTACATTAAAGGGGAAAAAAGGAAGGTAACACACTAAACCCAGGTGGAGGGGTGCGTGAAATACGGAAATGCAGTATCGTTTGAAGCACAGATAACCTCAATATAGTACTTTAAGGCTGGTGTGAAGTGGAACTTCCTAAGTTGTACAAAGTAGAGTTTAATTAGTAGCAGCGTAAAGGAGGTATATCACAGAACAATACTATTTTTACAGTATAAAGTAGACATATTTTCCGATTTTATTGGCACTGACATTCCAATTGGGAAGTGGTGGTGTATCTCATGTTCTATCTGGGAATCATCCAACTGAGACACTAGATCTCTCCACTCCTTCTAAAGTAAAAAATAATAATTCACATAATGAAGAGTGCTATGGGCGAGACTTCAATGTACACATGTTTTGTTAAATTTAATGTTTTGCAAGGAGGTGGTAGATTTGTTACGAATTGCATATACATAGCACATCTTTTCCTTATGGTCATCAACAGCATGAATTTTAAAGGGATTGTCACAGTTAAGTGCACGGTCTGTATTTTCCTCTCTGTACAGTTAACTGAAACCCACATGGGGCGCTTTTTTCTGACTGAGTTTGGTTAGTACCCGATAGAATAAGAATGATCTGGGAAAGCCGGGTGGCTCCGTGGGTTAAGCGCTCACTTTGCAGCCCTGGGGACCGAGGATCGAATCCCAGCCCCGGCCCGTGCGGACCCATATGCTGAACTGGGGAGCTCCCCCAGCTCAGTTCTCTCTCTGTCTCTGTCTCTCTCTCTGTGTCAAAAATAAATAAATAAATAAAGAAAGAAAGAAAGAAAGAATGATCTTAGCTGTGTCAGCTCATGAACTTCTCCGTGAGGCGTGAACGATGCCTTCAAGGTGGATCAGACCAGAGGATACACAGTCAACCTGTGCACACAAAGTGCCTAAGACACGAGGCAGCACGACAGACAGACAGGGAATGGGAATCTGCTGCTACCGCCTCACACAGTGTGGTCTTTGCAAACGTATCCCGGTAGCACAAGTACAAGGTATTTTGGGAAAGTGGCAAAAATAAGAGCGATACTGTGGTCATGAGAACTTGCACATAAAAGTACAAAACTTAAAATGAGTAGCTGATAAACTACACAGTCAGCAATAAGGCAGCCAGATGGATTTTCACTTAAAACGTACGAAATGTCTGAGGCATAAAATATAAAATCTGCAAAATCAATCCAAGTTCATTCCTGGTGCCCTTTCTCATTGACCGTGTGTTTCTACTCGCCACAACCTCTCTCTCCCCTCCCCAGACAGACATCTTGAAAAATTAGTTTATATGTAAAATCTCCACTTTACTTCAATTCCTACAAAACTTTCCGTGGCCCTGTCTGACCCCTTTGCATTGGGCTCCACACCTGCACTTCCCGTTTCTACTCTGGTCCCCCCAAGTCGACAGCTTTAGACCAAGGTGACCAGACGTCCCGCTTTGGGTGGGACAGTCCCGATTTTTAACAATGTGTCCCGCATCCTGCGGCGTTTAAAAAAGTCCCGATGTTTGGAAAGAATGCACGACAAGCTAGGGAACGGCGGGAGATAGACCCAATTTTTCATCAAGAACCCCCTCCCCCCGGTCCATGGTGTCCCGCTTCACCCATGTTACCATCTGGTCACCGTACTTTAGGCCCGACTTCGCTGTTGGGTTTCTGAGCTGCACCCTCAGCGTAGCCCCCACACGGAAATGGGGCCTCGTCCACCTGCAGTGGGAGGGCCGGTGACGCCCTCCCGCCCGTGCTGCGCGGCTCACCCTTCTCAGGTCCTCGCAGGGCCATTGCCCCGCTGCCCCCCGCTCTGTCTGACCATCCTCCCAAACATCCATGGCTTCTGGTCTTCCCTTCACTCCGTGAATCTTATTTTAATTCGTGGCATCGCTAGGATTTTCTGTCTCTGGGCTTCACAAAAATTCAATTTCTGCGATCAGATTCACGTCTCTTAAAGGCATAATGACATATCATCATCTCCTGCTTAAGTTTTTCACCTGCCCACACTGCTATCGGAAGGCCTGGTAGTCTCTAACTTCACACGCCGAGTAAAATGTCACGGCTGCTTGATAACGCTTTCTCCCCTTTATTGCTACCACTGTAACACGGTAATCTCGTGAGCGTCCGCTGTCCAGTTAAGTCTGGGGAAGATCAGAACCCACAGACGAGGTTGCAGCAGGACAGGCGTTGCCGGAAATGGTGGAATCTGCGATGTCAGGAGTATCGGATGTGGGGACACGTCACTGAAATAAAAGCTTAGGGGAGCAAATACTGTAAATGTGGGCTCTGCCATATGCGGGACACGCAACACATTAGGAAAGAACAGGGGTGCTACCCAGGCGGCCGGGGCTGAGGGGTCTGCTCGGGGGGACCCCGAGGCCGAGAACTCCGGTGCGGCTGAAGGGGGGGCTGAGGACAGCGGCCCACGAATGGTTCGCACGCCCCGGGCAAGGCAGGCTGTGGAGGGTCCCGGCAATTCACCTTCCTTCGCCTCGTTTACTAGGAGCTCAGTGACCTGCACTTTAAAATGCTTGTCCTCTTTCTAGATTCATGCTCAAAATGAAGTTTCGCTTAGTAATATGGTCTGACATTGATGTAAAAACCCTTGTACTGCAAGCTTCCTCGTTGAGCACTTCCTATTACTGTGTATTTTTAAAATGCTGGTGCTGGCTCTGCCTTGTGTTGTTCTGTGATTACACGGCTTTTGTACCTGATTGCAAATTAAAGTCATTTAAAAAATTGATTCTAGTTCCCAGTGACACGCAGCTAAAGCGAAAAAGTTCCTATGATGCACACAGCGCTGACTTTGTGAGGTGTCACCGTAAGCGCCAGACACTACTTACTAACACCTGCTTTTCATTTAATCGCCAGCTGATGACAACTTGAACACCAATGTCAACTACAGGCAATTGTGTATGACCACTCTGACACGGCCACAAGTTTGCGTGTGCACCTATGTGCATGTGCGGGCATGCCTACACCTGTGTGTGCAGGCACGTTTGTCCACACATGCGTGTGTATGTATGTGTGTATGTGTGTTTGTGCGTGCATGCATGTATTTGTGGCGCATGTTTGTCTGTGCATGTATGTGTATGCATGCACTGTGATTGTAGTGCATGTGTGTTTGTGCATGCATGTGTATGTGTGTGCATGCATGTGTGTTTGTGGTGCATGTGTGCACACACCTGCATGTGGTTTCTGACTACACGTATCTGTGGAGGTCATTTTGTACCACGTTTCTGAGAAGTTCCTGTCCTCATCTGAGCAGACAGTTTCGAGTGCACACGCCATCACGCGGTCGTCTGCTCACAGCTTGTCATCCCGTGCTGTTTATCTGGGACAACACCGTGTGGTGGGTCCAGTGTGATTGAAAAGACACAGGTTCTTTGCCATGAAGGACATACATTCTGAGATAAAAGGTTGTAATCCTAATTTTGCAGGTTCTCCAAAAGCAGAGACGAATCCAATATGTCATCATTGTCAGGAAACTGTTGTCATGAGCCCTAGATTCCATTTGTGACAGGGCTGAACGTCACCCGAGGTGGCGAGCCCACAGTCAGGTGTCATTCGTTTTTATTCCTCGTAGTCTTGTGTGCTAGCAACATCAAACCGAGCCCGAAATCACGTATCCTAATACGCTGCTCCCTATGCAATCATTTTTCTTAAGTAAATTGTAAATATAACAACTCAGACTGGGTTTCAATGTATGTTGCATAGCACGATAAATCCTGTCATAACCATTTTACTAAATTAGATGCTCTTTATTATTCCATCTAGCATAATGTGGTTATTAATCTTTTAAAAGTTACAGGGGAAAAAAACCCAGTTCTTTCCAGAACTTCTCCTATTGAAATTACCTGAGAGAATAATAGAATAAAAGGTAACTTCTAACATACACATTATGTACATATGAATAAAAAAATAGAAAAAATAAAAGTGGCATAAATAGCACCTTATCACTTACAAGGATTAAAGGAAAACGACTACTATTATTACGATAATAAATGATGACTGTGTGTAACTAGGAGAAGGGAGGGGTTGGGGCAGCGGCGGTCCCAGCCTTCTTGGCACCAGGACCGGTTGCGTGGAAGACAATTCTCCCACAGAAGGGGGTGGGATGGGGATGGTTTTGGGATGATTCAAGCACATTACATTTATTGTGCACTTTATTTCTATTATTATTGCTATTACTACATTGTAATATATAATGAAATAATTATACAACTCACTTGCCACCAGATGCAGCTTAATTGTCACGTGCCACTCACTGACAGCGTTCTGATCTGCAAGCAGTTGATTGACGATGGTCTCTGTGCCGTCAGACCTCTCTGCTCATGTTCGTCTGTATTTACAGCCACTCCCCAGTGCTAGCATCACTGCCTCAGCTCCACCTCAGGTATGAGCTTCTCAGAAGGAGCCACAACCTAGATCCCTCGCACGCGCAGTTCACAGTAGGGTTCTCGCTCCCATGAGCATCTAACGCCCCGCTCATCGGACAGGAGGTGGAACTCGGGGGGTCATGCAATGATGGGGAGCAGCTGTAAGTGCAGATGAAGCTTTGCTCAGTGGCCTGCTGCTCACCTCCTGCCATGAGGCCCAGTTCCTAACAGGCCACAGACCAGTGCCCGTCCGCATCCTCAGCAGGTGGGGTGAAGACAGACATCCAACCAGTGAGGGCCCTGCCCTACGTCTTGTTAGGCCCTCTTTGCAAAAAGCTCTTTGCAAAAGCATCAACTTGAAGAGGATACAGTGCTGTTCTGACAGTGAGATGAGAATTCTAGTCCAGGGCTCTTAACTGTAACAGGCACAGGTATCCCTTCAGATAATAAATAATAATGTTCCTGTGACTTTTACATTAAAATGACATTACACAATTTTGTTAATGTTCTCATATTAAAGATCATTGCTAATGAAAATCCTATATACTTCATTAAAAATATAAAATGCACATTGGTTATGATATAAGAGAAGGAAAAAGAAAAACAGTTTGTACCATAATCAGGCAATTCTCGGATCTAACGACGCGGCGCACGTAATGAAGTGGTCAGTGCACACATTGGTTAACAGGAGAACAGGTTTGGCTTAAGAAGTCATTCTGTACAGGAAGTGCTTTAAAAGCAGATGCATCGGTGGACATCAGTGTTACTTAGAAAAAGTAATAAAATGCATAATTTATTTGTATGTGGTCAGAAAAAAGAGTAGAGGCTGAAGTCATAAAATAGGTGAAGAACAAAGCTGAGGTCCAGTTGGGGAAGGACAGTGAGAAGATGCTCTTCGTGCGTGGCTTGTCCTTACAACTGCGGGGACAGTCTCCACACCACGAAACACAACAGCAAAATGATGGATTCGCAGAGATTCTGCTGTCAGAGCCCACGACGTGCTGAGCTCCGCGTTCAGCCTCCCGTAGTCGCAGGGTCCCCGTGAGGCAGACGCAGGGGGGCGCGTGGGAAGGGCCGAGCGGCCTAACGGCCACCTGCCGCCTGTGAGGGAGGACGCTGGGGACGAGGTGCAGCGATTCAGAACTTTATAAGGAGACGCGACGTGCAATTTTCACAACACTAATCGTTTACCATGTGCTACAAAATGGCTTCGATATGCAGAAATAGCAAACTGGGAAATACTTAGAAAATTATTTTTATTAATGAGATGGAATAATCTTGCTATATTGCCTATGCCTTTGCAAATTTAATATTTCTTTATAAATCTGTTCAACGGGGTCTTGAAAATATTCTGTTTCATCTGAGTCTAAAATTTCTCTTGCAATTAGACTGATTAAATTTTCTTTCCCCTCCAATTCATTGTTTATTCCAATTCTTTCTGTAAAGGGTGCCAAAATATTTCATATCAGGACTTTATATCATAAAGCTATAGAAAACTTAAAATCAACACCACATAATTTAAAAAGCATCCAAATAAGAACAATGTAATTCTAAACCTGTATATATGAAAGCATATAACTGCAGAAGTACAAACTGACATGGCTTGAAGATGAATTTGTTTTTAAATGTGTATAAAAACCATGTAATTCCTTTCACTTTAATGCGACTAACCCCTCATTTTTCTGGAAGCTGTAGGTGAGGCTGATTAAACTTTTTACATATTTCTGAAATATATGTTACATAAACGTTAATATTTCAATTTAAACTACATTTATCTACTTAACTATTAGTTCACTAAAATTGTTATAACATTTAATAATGATTAAAATCTTTTAAAAAATGTTCTTTAAGTGAACAACTTTATTCCTCTGTGCAGAAAAGTTCCCGGCAGTGATTATGAAATCGTTAGTCACGCCGGGGCCTGCTCTGCATGTCATCAATAGTGCGGATCATTTTCCTGGATCATGACTTCTCGCAAAGGCTCCTGAACAGGGCAATGGAATGCCGAAACCTGACGCTCCTTTTTGATGTCGGCTGAGACCTATGCTTCTGAAATCCAAATAGTGGGCCCCCGTCTCCCCAAAAATGTCACTGGAAAGTTATTTTTAGATGTTTCTGAAATATACTCTAGTGTTTCAATACTGAAGACAGTGTTTCCTCTGAGACTTTTTACTTCTTTCTGGTCACAACAAATTCTGCTGGTGAAGCTTCATTTTTCAAGCAAGATGCCTCCATCCACTTGCGGTGAAATCCGCCGACCGGAGCTGAGTGTAAGCGTGACACGCGTTGACACACAGCTGACACTGCTGGACACCCGCTTGAGACATCTCATTCTCTCCTACGTTCTTCTCTAAACACCGTCATGGCTTAACAGGATCAAATTAATTTTTTCATTAGATTTCCTTCCACCATTATCCTTGTTCAGCTGAAAAAGCATTTTTTTCAATATTGTGGGATTGCCCATTTTTATTTTTCATCTTTTCATTATCCCGAAGGAAACAAAACTTTATCCTTCAAATCTTAGAAGTATCTTATGTCTTTTCCAACCTGTCAGCGCGTTGCCTTGTAAAATGTATGGACTCAATTTTTACCCCTAATTAGAAAAAGATAGAAAGGTAGGCAGGCATGTTGGTAACCGTGGTGCATTTGTTAATAGAATTATCAAATCTGTTTGAAAGTAAAAGTTGAAATACTGTCCAAACTGTCTTGCTAGTTGGCATTTTAAAGACTATGATTTCCCCCCGTATGCCCTGAATCCTATGGATGCTGCAACTACAAACAGACCGATACAAGTGAGTTGTAAGTTCACAGGCGTCTCTGTCGTTGGAGAAGGGATGCCCCCGATGGTGAGCACATCCTGGAACATGACGCAATGACAAGTGTCCTTTATGTGGTCATTGTTCTCCTTCAAAATCACTGCTTATTATTAAATCCCTACGAGAATCACTGTGTCCCACATCTGAGGGTAGCCTGCCTCTCCCACCTCAGTGTGTGGAGGGGTGTGCAGGAGTTTCTGGAAACGAAAAAGGCTTGGTTTTTCAGGAATCTCTAAAGACTTTCAGGGACTTTTGATTCTGCTCAAGGTAGAGTAACAGAGACCAGATTTGACCCGTGTAACTATTACACACGGCGTGGCGATCCTGCCTGTCCGTGCTGTGCTCCACGGCACGTGACGGCGGAGCCGAGAGGGACCAGTGCCCCCAGGGTAATAAACATTCTGGTTTCCAACAAAAGTTATTACACACCTGAAAAAGCAGAAAACCGTGAACTCATTATTATGAAAATATCACTTAATAGAAACAAAGTGAGAAATGACAACGATAATAGAATAAGGAGATAAGAACACTAAAGTATTATTAAATGCATTTTATGTGCTCATGATGGTAGAGGAAGGACTGACTGTGGTAGCTAGACACATGGAAAATAAATACATATAACACACACATAAAGGCAAAATTCAACTTCTGTAGATGAGAAATACAATGTCTATGATGAAAAATTCACTGAATGGAATTAATAGCAGATTAGAAACTTCAGAAGGAAATGACAACGAATATATCACAATAGACATTTCTGAAAGCAAAGACAGACAAAACATGGTAAAATTAAAAGTGAAAACGTCTGTGAGCAGAGAGGTAACACGAGAAACCTATGTGAGTACAACTGAAGTCCTGGACAGGGGCTGAGAAGGAGATATTTGAAGGAATAATAGTCAATACTTCCTACAATCAATGTAAAGTCTAAATTCACAGATCCAAGACAGTCAACCAACTCCAAACATTAGAAACGTAAATAAAATTCCAACAAGGCAAATCTTGACCGAGTGCCTTAAAATTAATCATAAAGAAAAAAATTCATAAAGCAGCAAATGAAAATCAACATAATACATGCAGAAGAACAAAGAAAAAGAATGGTAGTATAATTTAGGTTATAAATAATGCAAGCCAGAATAGAGTGGGGCATCATTTTATAATTAAAAACCAAAAAGCTGCTGACCTAGAATTGTAACAAAGAAAATCTCTTTCAAAACCAAAGTTGGAATAAACATGTTGTACATAAAAAAGCTGAGTGAATTCATGACCAGCAACGCTGCACAACTATTAACGTTAGAGGAGGTCTTCTAGAGAAAAGGAAAACGATACCACGTGTGAGTCAGTGTCCTCACAAAAGAATTTAGGGCACGGAAATGGCAAAAATAGTAAATTCAATTTTGATTATATTTTACACTCTTTAAAAGTACGTAATGGTTTAAAGCAAAGGCAATAGCAGTATGTTAGGGCGTTTGTAATACATACGAGTAAAATGCATGGTGCTTGCACAAACGCCAGGAGGGGTATGAATGCCGTAAAGTGCTTAACACGTACGTGAAAGGGCACACCTCGGGAAGGTGCTCTGTGGAAGCGGAAGACGTGCTATCTGCTCTAAAGTAACCACAGAAACACAAAACACAGAGTTACAGTCGACAAGCTAACATCGGGCGTACAAAATAATCCTGGAAAAGGCAGAAAAGGAAGATGAAGAAAAAAAGAACAGATGCAGCAGATATAAAATAAACATCACAGTAGTACCTTTAACGCCAGATATTAGAAACAACACATTTAATTCAAATGTTCTAAGCAACCTAAATGAAAGGCATATGTTACTAATTACATCAAAAAACCAAACCGGATGATACTTCAAGTGAAACTGATGTTGAAATGTAAAGGCTAAAGACATGCGTTACAACAATTCAAACTCTCTCCATTTCACACTATCTTACGGGCATATATTTGGCCAGCCACCTATTGATTTTATAGATTGATCAATTAATTTCTTCCTCATTCTGGCTTTTCCTAATGAACTATCCTTGCTTAATAGGACAGAGGACAACAAGGACACGCCCAGTGGATGGGCAGGTAGTAATTGCTGCATTGCTGTGCTTTTACCCTGGGTTACAGTGGATGATTATGCTCTGTCCTTGTGTGCCATTAGCATATACTTGACATGCAGTAGAGAATAAAAAATTTAAAACCTTAGTCACCTTGCTAATACTGCAAAAATGTGCAAGCACTTTAAAAAAATGTGCAGTCAGCTTTCCTGGCAATATCCCTTGCATGTTTTTGTATTTAATCTTATTCACACGTAAGATTATGGCCCGTTGGAGCAGGCTTGTAAGGGAATAATGATGAATATGGAGAAATTTATCCTGGCATTCTTATACTACAGTTAAAATCTGTCTCACAGATGTGTAATTATGTGAGTGTGCATAGATGTGTAATTATGTGTGTGCACAGATGTGCAATTATGTGAGTGTGCATGTATGTGTAATTCTGTGTGTACAGACGTGCAATTATGTGATGGTGTGTACACAGATGTGTAATTATGTGTGCACAGATGTGTAAGTATGTGATGGTGTGTGCACAGGTGTGTAATTATGTGTGCACAGACGTGCAATTATGTGAGTGTGCATGGATGTGTAATTCTGTGTACAGATGTGCAATTATGTGATGGTGTGTGCACAGATATGCAATTATGTGAGTGTGCATGGATGTGTAATTCTGTGTGTACAGATGTGCAATTATGTGATGGTGTGTACACATACATGCAATTATGCATGCACATATGTGTAATTATGTGTATACAGATGTGTAGTTGTCATGGTGTGTGCACAGATGTGTAATTATATGTGTGCGCAGATGTGTACTTATGTGAGTGTGCATAGATGTGTAATTATGTGATTGTGCACAGATGTGTAATTATGTGTGTACAGATGTGTAATTATGTGAGTGTGTGCTGTGGGCATAAAAACCGACAGTATGTCTTCATTTTATGCCTTTTCCAGGATTATTTTGTTTGTCCAATGTTAGCTTATCAACTATAACTCTCTGTTTTGTGTTTCTATGGTTACTTCACAGTGGATAGCACATCTTTAACTTCCACAATGTACCTTCCAGGGATGTGCCCTTTCACGTACATTTTAGGTACTATACAGCATCGCACCCCTCCTGGCTTCGGTGCAATCATCATGCATTTTACTTGTATGTATTATAAACTCCCTCCCCAAATCATGTGTTTACTAATCCTCTTGTCTCTTATTACAAACAAACCATTGATTCAAAGGGATGCAAATAACACTGCAATAGTTTCCGATACTTCTGTAACGTGTCTGAGCACTGGGGAGTACACACCTCTTTGCATAGAGCAGCACTTTTGGACTGACGTATTTAGGAAGTTTGATTTTGTTTTGTTATCTTCATAAAGAATTGTTTTTGGTATCACATAATGTTTTACCACGATAATTTATGACATTGCAACAATTATTTTGATTTAATTCTATTTTCAAATATTTCCTTTGCTCAGTGTCGGCCCTTTTGTGGCCTGGCTGTCTAGCTGTGCTTTACTTTCAATTAACTCTCACTCACAGTAACTGGCTGACTCAGGCATCGTCTTCCTCACCCACTCCACTTCCCATGCTGCTGCCAACGTCCCCTAACTGGGCTCTCTCCTTACAGCTCCTTCGACAGTTCTCTTAACATATAGTCTCCACGTTATTAATCTGAATTTTTTTCAGTATTTCGCTTTCACCTAATTGTTGTTTTAGGGCCATTTCTCAAGGGCA
>PVKE010021635.1:0-26297 GCA_004027555.1 Craseonycteris thonglongyai
CCCATTTTATTCAGTGTTTTTATCATAAATGGATGTTGTATCTTGTCGAATGCTTTTTCTGCATCAATTGAGATAATTATGTGTTTTTTTATCCTTTGTTTGGTTAATGTGCTGGATTACATTGATTGATTTGCATATGTTGAACCATCCTTGTGCCCCTGGGATGAATCCCACTTGGTCATGGTGAATAATGTTTTTAATGCATTGTTGTATTCTGTTAGCTAAAATTTTATTAAAGATTTTTGCATCAGTGTTCATCAGTGAGATTGGCCTATAGTTATTTTTTTTTGGTATTGTTTTTCCCAGGTTTTGATATTAGGAACATATTGGCTTCATAGAATGAGTTGGGTAGTATTGCCTCCTCTTAGATTTTTTGGAGTCATCTGAGGAGGATGGGTATTAGTTCTTCTTTGAATGATTGGTAGATATCATTGGTAAAACCATGTGGTCCAGGAGGTTTGCCTTTGGGCAAGATTTGGATAGTTGTTTTAAGTTATGTACTGTTCATTGGTCTATTTAGGTTATCTACATCTTCTTGGTTTAGTCTAGATAAACTACATGTTTCTAGAAATTTGTCTATTTCCTCTAGATTGTCTAATTTGGTGGCATAAAGTTTTTCATAATAATTTCTTATGATTGTTTGTATTTCTGTAGTACCAGTTGTGATCTCTCCCCTATCATTCCGAATTCTGAACATATGAGATTTTTTCTTTGTCCTTTGGTAAGCCTAGTCAGTGGTTTGTCAATTTTATTGATTTTTTTCAAAGAACCAGCTTCTTGTAGCATTAATTTTCTTATTGTTTTTTGGTTCTGCATTTTATTAAGTTCTGCTTTAATTTTTATTAGTTTTTTTTCTTCTCCTGGCTTTGGAGTTCCTTTGTTTGTCTTTTTCTAGTTCTTTAAATGAAATGTTAGGGTCTTTACTTGTAGTTTTTCTTGTTTCTTGAGATAGGCCTGTAATGATATAAATTTTCCTCTTATCACTGCTTTCGTTGTGTCTCAGAAATTTCGGTATGTCGTTTTCATTGTCATTTATTTCTACAAATGTTCTAATCTCTTATTTTATTTCTTCTTTGATCCAGTCATTTTTTAATAGCATGTTGTTCCGTCTCCACATGTATGTGATTTTCTCTGCTTTTCTTTTACAGTTGATCTCTAGTTTGAAAACTTTGTGGTCTGAGATTATACTTGGTATGATTTGAATATTCTTAAATTTGCTGAGGTTGAGCTTGAGTCCCAGGATATGGTCTATTCTTGAAAATGTTGCATGTGCACTAGAATAAAATGTATAGTACTGGGTTGCAAGATGGAGCATCCTATAAATGTCACTTATGTCCATTTCCTGTAATATATCATTTAAGACTGCAATTTCCTTATTTGTTTTCTGCTTGGATGATCTGTCCAATGTTGTCAAGTGGGTGTTTAGATCTCCTGCTATAATTGTATTTTTGTCACATTCTCTTATTAGATCTGTTAGTAATTGCTTTGTAAATTTTGGTGCTTCTTATTGGGGGCATATATATTAATTAGTATTATGTTTTCTTGATGTATTGTCCTTTTTATCAAAATGAAATGACCATCTTTATGTCTTATTATTTTTTTTATCCTGATGTGTATTTCATCAGAAATCAGTATGGCCACTCCTCTGACTGCCATTTGCCTGGAGTATTGTTTTCCATCCTTTTACCCTGAGTCTGTGTTTGTCTTAGTGGCAGAGGTGTGTCTCTTGTAGGCAGCATATGTTTGGATTTTGTTTTTTAATCCAGTCTGCTACTCTGTGCCTATTTATTGGGGAATTAAGTTCATTTTCATTTAGGGTGATGATTGATATATAAGAATTTTCTGTATCTATTTTTTCCTTCCTTTTTATTTCTTTGTTGTCCCGTGTTTTCTCCATTTATTTTGATTTCTTGATTCAGGTTGAATAGCCTCCTTCAATGTTTCTTGGTGTGCCAGTTGTCAGCTGGAGAATTCCCTCAATTTCTGTACATCTAAAAAAAGCCTTAATTCCTCCTTCATATCTAAAGGTTAATTTTGCTGTATAGTTAATTCTTGAACAAAAATTTCTCTTTTTAAAAATTTTGAAGATTAGTCTCCACTCCCTCCTGCCTTGCAGAGTTTCTGTTGAGAAGTCTGATGACAGCCTGATAGGTTTTCCTTTGAAAGTTATATATTTCTTTTCCCCTGGCAGCCTTGAGGATTCTTTGTTTGTCTGATTTTTGTCATCTTCAGAACAATGTGCCTTGGAGAAGACTTGCTAGGGTCTAGGTAGCTAGGGCTCCTGTTTGCCTCTTGAGTTTGGTGTTCTAGCTCTTACCATAGGTAGGAAAATTCTCATCTACTACATGGTTTAGTAGACTCTGTGAAGATTTCATTTCACTTCCTTCTGGTACCCCTATTATTCTAATATTGCTCTTTTTGATGAACTCAGAGAGTTCTTGTAGGGCTCTTTCATTTTTTTTTACTCTCATATTTCTGTCTCCTTCCATCTGTGAACTTTCCACATTTCTATCTTTGATTTCACTAATTCTTTTCTCTAGTTGGTCTGTCCTGTTTCCTCTGATAGTTAGTTCTTAGCTCTCTCATTATACCTTTCATTTCTAGGAGTTCCTATTTTGTTCTGCTGTAACTTCTCAATTTTGTTGGTAAAGTATTCATTTTGATAAGAACATTTCTTGTTGAGGTCATTTAACTGTGTCTGGGTACTTTGCCAGCATTTACTGAGCTCTCTGAGTGTCTTGAGGATTGCAGCTCTGAATTCTGTTTCACTTAGATTATTTGCTTCCAAGTCTGTAAGCTTCTTTTCCAAAGATTTTTTATAAGTCTTTTGGAGGGGCTTTGGATTCTGGGTGTACATTGTATTTGATGTGTGTGTTTGTTTTTTTTCTTTCTTTTTTTTTTTTTTTTTTTGCTTTAAGCATGAGTATGTTTTTTCTCTGGGGGTTTTCCTGTAAGATAAGCTTCTCTTAATTTTTTTCCTTCTTATTTTGTTTCAACTGTCTTAGTCTCACTGCTTCCCCTCTTTGGGAGAGTGAGGTGGGCTGTGGTCTGACTGTAGCCTTGTAGGTCTTTGCTGTGTAGCAGGTTGCAGTAAGGGCTCAGTTGATGGGGGATGAGTTTTTGGGAGAGGGTTGAGGGAAGCAGTCAGTTTCTGTGTCCTGGTGTTGCACTTCAGGTTGCTGACCTAGCTGGTAGAAGGTGGAGCAGTAAAGGTATGGAAAAGGATCAGGGAGTGTGGGTAGGAGCTGGGACAGACCTGAGGCACAATAGCAGCTTCCTCTGTTAGCAGGGAGGCTGGCGAGTCCCTGTGCAAGGAGGTGCAGCTCAGTCTTTCTCTCTCTCTGCTCTTCCTCCCGCTCTGCCTGGCTGCTTTCACTTTGAGTCTCTATTGAGCAAAGCCATGTGTTTTCTGTAAGCCAGTGACTAGGTGTGCCAAGCTGTGGCTGGTGGGCTGCTGCCCTGCTCTCTCACTGCCCAGAAAGTTCAGCCACCCCAGCTCCATGGTCTCTATTCTACCTCAGGCACTGTGATCTGAGTGGGGCATAGCCTGCCACCCCTTGAGTTCAGATATTAAATTGCCCACTGTCTCATGAAGCTTCCACTCTCCTCAGGTCTGGACTTTCAGCCCGCCCATGATCTAGCTCCACTTTGACCGTAGTACCCCAATCTCCCTTTTTTCTTGCCATCTCCGAGTTGCCTTCCACATACCTGTCCCCATACTGCTCCTTCCCCTTCTCTTTCATTGCCCCTTTTTCCTCTAACCTTCAGGTGGTGTTCTGCATTGTGTAGTTCTCTCAGTTGAGGGTGTTTCTCAGGGCTTCCCCTGTGGATTCCCCTTTGTTCAAAAGTTTCTTCCCATGTAGGTATTGTCATTCTCCTCTCATCCTGCCATCTTTTTTTCTCCCATTGTTTTGTTTTTAATTTATATACATATATATGTGTGTATTCACCTATATATATATATATTTTGTAAATATTTTATATTCTCACAGAATGAAATATACTATTTCAGTTTATTTTAATGTTTACATAGTGTACAATTAATATATTGAATATAATTTCATTTATTTTACTAGCTAACAGACTTTGAGGGCATTTAGATTTTTATTGTTTGTTGTTACATGGAGAAAAATGTTATTTGGCCCCCAAATTGGAATCACAGCACTGGAATTAAGCTCTACTACAACCATTCCTATGCGGTTGCTAAAATTAAACCTAGAGAGCCTACATTATTCTCTCCACTTAGCTATATACCTTCTTATTATTTCAATAACAAGAGAAGGGATTTTTAATGCAATCATTCAAAGAAATATCCAAAGAGTTTTTAAAAAATAATATCTATTATTAGTATTTTTTCTTCTTTTGTGTTTAATTTACCTGTCTTAAATTTTAAAATCTGACTCTGTAAGAACATATTGATAATTATTTTGTTCTCTGCACCATCATTGCCTTTTCATTAGAAGGTTTAGTTGATTTATATTTAACACAGTTGCTGAAAGCCATAGATGTAGGTTAAGTACTATTTATGCTATTAGTGTTCTATTTGTCCCATCAGCTATTTGCAACATTGTTCTTCTTTTGCAGCCCTTAGATCAGTAGGTTATTTTTAGTATTTGTTTTTATTTCCTATATATTTTTTCTGCTATTCCTCTTTATCACCCTCCCCCACCCCAGTGGTTTCTCTAGTGGTTCTAATTAACATCACTTACTTATCATGATCTAGAATTAATGTCATACTCCTTGATGTATGAAATAAGAGTCTTACAACAGTAAAATTTCATTTAAAACCCTTGTGATGTTATTGCAATATATTTCATTCTTGTATGTGTTATCTACCACAAAATAAATTTCTTAAATTAAATTTTCAATTGTTGTATAAAGAATTTAAGAAAAGGAAGAAAGATGTTCTATTTTTTTCCACATATTATTTTCAAAGTTCTTAATTCCTTCTTGTAGGTCTGTATTTCTAGTATTTTTGTTTAACTAGTTGATGAATTCTCTTCAGCTTTTGCTCATCTGAATTGTCTTTATTTCATCTTCAAATTAAAAAAAAATATTTTATTGTTTGAGAGAGATGAGAGAGAGAGAGAGTGAGAGCAAAACAGAGACAGAGAAAGAGAGAGAAAGACAAAAAGAGAGAAGTGGGAAGGGCCCAGAGCAGTCTCCATAATTATATGTCATTAGTTGTGACAGTTTCATTCCACACAGTTGGACGTGGGCCTGTGTGGGGAGGAAACCAAAGTGGAGACCTCCCACATGGCAGGTGAAAAGCTTCCTCACCATCTGGTGGTTACCAGGTGCACTGCAGTTCAGTATATGGGTTTGCATGGGCTAGGGATATTGTGAGATAAGGGTTCAACCTGATCAGCTATCCTGGCATCCATATCATTACTTTTAAATATTGTATTTGAAAATATTTTCAAGCTTTCAAAAAGTTGTAAGAATAAAAATAATACAAAGAACATTTATATTCTCTTTACTCAGATTTATTAATAAATCCCATGGGAAGCTGGGATGGCTCAATGGGTTAAGCGCTCACTTTGCAGTACCGGGGACCGAGAATTGAATCCCGGCCCCGGCCTGTGAGGACCCATATGCTGAACTGGGGAGTGCCCCCAGTTCAGTTCTCACCGGGGCGAGACCCCGGCCCAGTTCCTGCCCTGTGCAGCCCTGCCCACCTGTGGAATGAAGCTATGTGGAAAAACCAATGATGTACAACTATGGAGACTGTTCTGGGCTCTCCCCTTTCTCTCTGTCTCTTTCTCTGTATCTCTCTCTCTCTCTCTGTCAAAAACAATAAAAATAAATCTTTAAATCCCATTATCACATGTACTTTCACCATTTGAAAGTAAGTTATAAATTGCCTCAGGGAGCCTTTTATTTTTCAGCATAAATTTATGTAGTATAAGATTATTATTTTATATAATCACAATGGAGTTATTCATCTAAGTAAAAATAATATTGTCAAATTTCTTTTTATTAAGTCTAATCTAACTTAATTACATTGTGGTAGACAATGTGATCTAAGTGATACTGTGTTTTATATCCAAAGAACTATTTTTTTTGTGCCTATTGTTAATGAATTTATATAAAAATTTTTTGTATTTTTGAATAAAAAGCATTTTCACGTTGTTTTATATGTTGTTATATATGCATATTATAAAGTTTGCTTGTTTTTCAAATTTTTATATTTTTATTATTATAATAATTTATTTACTTGATATATTAAATTTTTTAAAATTGGAGTTGGCATACAATATTATATTAATTTCATGTGTACAACATAGTGACATTTATACAACTTACCAAGTGATCACACCAAGAAGTCTAGTACTCATTAAATACCGTTCATACTTTTACAATGATGTTGACTACATTCCCTATGCTGTACTTTACATCCCTGTGACTGTTTTTATAAATGGCAATTCATACCTCTTAATCCCTACTTCTTTTTCACCCATTCCCTGAACCCTCTTTTCATCTGGCAACCATCGATTTGTTCTCTATATCTATAAGTTTTTATGTTTTGTTTATTCTTTTTTTTTGGTTTCACATATAAATAAAATAATATGGTATTTGTCTTTGTCTGATTTAGTTCACATAATACTTTTAAGTCAATTCATGTTGTAGCAAATGGCAAGATCTCTTTTTTATGACTTAGTAATATTCTATTGTATATATGTACTACACTTATTTAACCATTCATCTTTCAGATCTTGGCTATTGTAAATAATGCTGAAATGACCTATAGGCAGGCATATACCTTGTAAAATTAGTGTTTTGTTGGGTCATATGGTAGTTCTAGTTATAATTATTTTATTTTTTCTTCCTTATTTTAGGGTCTACTCATTATATAATTATAGTGGCTTTCAAACTATTATTAACATAGCATTAAAATTTAACTTGGAAATAGTGTGGCATGCTCTGAAACTAAAGTAAGTAGGATGTGGTTGATACAGCTGTAACATATTCCAATTAAGGTAATTTTAATAGGCACTACTAGTTTCATAGGTGAATGTTTTTGGAGCAGTACAACTATCACATATTCTTCACAAGAGAGCTGTACTTCCCCATCTGAGGAAAAATTCACCTTGGAGCTACAAATACACATGGAACAGTGAGAAAGAAGGGCACATCAGTTCTCACTCTTAGATCACTCTAGTTTTAAGCTTTTGAGCAACCTCCATACTGTTTTCCATAGTTGTTGCACCAATTTAATTCTCACCAACAGGTTTCCCTTTTCTCCACATCCTGGTGAATACTCACGGTTGATTTATTGATGATAGCAAACCTGACAGGTATGAGGTGGTATCTCATTATGATTTTAATTTGCATTTCCCTGATAATTAGCGACATTGAGCTTCCTTTCATATGTCTATTGGCCACTGGCCATTTTTGTGACTGTTCTCTATTATTGTGTGTGTGTGTGTCTCAATTCTAAGCTCTTTTTGGGTGGTTACCATGCTTTATGTAAAGGAAAGTTTCATATATGCAGTGGTTCTTTTTCTTAAGGATGCCTCTTATCTGCATTCTCTTTGGAACTTTAAGCCTTTACTTCCTCCCATTTTATGTTTTGGTTTTTCCAGTTTATGCCTATTTATTTTTATTTTTTGTGTCAGGTCCAATTGCCTCTATTAGTATTAATTAAAATGCTGCCCTTATGGTAGAGAATTCCTTCAGTTTCTGTGTGTCTGAAAATGTCTTTATTTCTCTTTCATATCTAAAGGATAACTTTGTTGGGTTGATGATTTTTGGCTGAAGGAATTTCTTTCCTTCAATATTTTGAATACTTGATTCCACTCCCTCCTGGCTTGTAGAGTTTCTGTTGAGAAATCTGTTAACAGTCTGATGGGCTTTCCTTTATAGGTTATAGTGTTCTTTCCCCTGGCTGCCTTGAGGATTCTTTCTTAGACCTTTGACATCTTTAGTACCTTCAGTGCCGTGGAGAGAGTCCATTAGGATTCAAGTAGCTAGGGGTCTTGTATCTTGAATTTGAGATTCCAATTCTTGCCATAGATTTGGGAAGCTCTCGTCTACTATTTGTCCCCTTCTCATGCTCTGCTCCCTCTGAAATACCTATTATTCTTATGTTATTCTTTCTAATGGAGTCGGATAGTTCTTGTGGATATCTTTTATTTATTTTTAGCTCTTAGGTCTCTCTCTTCTTCCTTCGGTGACATTTCCAAATTTCTGCCTTTGATTTCACTAATTCTTTTCTCCATCTGGTCAGCTCTGCCTTCTATGCTAGCTGTTTTATTTTGCATATTTATTTATTTCTTTGCATGTTTATCTGCAGAATTTTTATTTGCTTCTCTTTTATAGTTTCAATATTCTTTCTGAGATCACTTAGCTTCCTCTGTGTATTCTTCCAATTTTCTTCAATCTCTTTGAGAGTTTTCAGAACTGCAGTCTTAAATTCTGTGTCATTTAACTCATATAGTCCCCCACCCCACCCCCCGCACACACACACACACACACACACAGATTTTTCATTCTTTTTCTGAGCACCTTTCTTTACTAGGGTACTCATTGATGTTGGAGCATTTATTTTCCTGGACATAAGGACTTTCCCCTTGTAGATGTGAAGAGAGCTTTCTTTTCTTTCTTAGCTGGTGTTGCTGCAATGTTTTATAATATATTCTTTCAGTTATTTGGTTTTTTCACAGTGGGAGACTTCCTAGAAGGTGAGCTTCTCTTTGACTCAGTTTCCCTAGTCTCTGTACACCTCCTCTTTTGGAAGATATGGTGGGTGATGGTATTCCATGTCTCCGAGATCCCTCTGCAGTCAGAAGCTGCCACACATGTGCTTCAGTTTTCCTAGATCCCTCTGTGGGCTTCAGCAGGAAGGATGGGGGTGGGATTTATTGGGTAAGGCGCAGATATGTTTGTGTCACTGGGTAATGGTGGCTCTTTGGCAGCAGCTGACTAAATGCATGCTCTGGGTAGTGCTGGAAGGGCAAGTTTTGGAAGAGAGCAAGGGGAAGCAGCCAGGTTCTGTTTCTAAGGCCCTGTGCTTGGCAAGGGCTCTACCTCATCAATGGCCAGTCTGTGCATCAGCCACCAGCATGCTCCTGCTGATGGCACTCCCACTTCTGGAACACCTGCTTCCTGCTTTGTTTGCTGACCTTACACTTCATGAGACCCCTCACTCCAACTTCCTGACCCATGTTCTGGCAGCAGGCCCCATGCTCCATTTACCTGTGCTGATCTCCAGCTGCTGCAGGTGCCTTGCATCATGTTCTGGCTGTCCACACCATGCTATGGCTGCTCTCTGTGCTCCTGCTGTGGCATTTTGCTGCAGCCAGCTGCACCCACTTTTGCTGTCCACTCTGCATTCTGGCTGCCGGTGCCTCAACCTTTGTCTGTTCTAGGCCTACAATCTGCCCTGCTTAGAGTTGTTCTGCACCTCACCCCACACCCCATACTCCCACATCATTCTTTCCTCTGCTGCTCTCTGGGTCATTCTCTGTGTTGATCAGTGGGTAGGTCTCTGGGTTGCACTCCATGGTATATACGTCTCTGCACTGCTTCCTTCTCTTCTCCCTTACTCACCTCCCCTTCTCTGGCTTCAGGTATTTTCTGACAATGAGTAGGTCTCTCAGTTGAGGCCCCATGTTTCTTACATATTCTCTGGCTGAATTTTAGTGTTTAATTTGTTGTTGTTTTTTTCCAGGGGAGGTTTCAAGAGCTCCTCTCACACTGTCATCTTTATGACCTCTCTTCTGCCCATTTTAAAATCAGATTGTTCGTTTTTTTGTTGTTAAATGTTTGTTGTTGTTGTTTTCTTTCTTCTTTTTTTGGGGGGGTATTAAGTTGTATGAATTTCTTATATATTTTGGATATTAACCTCATCAGATGTATCATTGGTGATTATCTTCTTTCATTCAATAGGCTGTTTTTAATTTTATTGATGGTTTCTTTCTTCATGATAAAACTAATTTGATATAGTCTGATTTATATAAATTTTCTTTTGCTTCCTTTGTACAAAGAGACATGTCAAAGAGTTACTAAGACTATGTCAGAGTTTACTGCCTATATTTTCTTCTAGAAGTTCTATGATTTTGAGTCTTTCATTTAAGTCTTCAATTAATTTGAGTTTATTCTTGCATATAATGTAAGGAAGTGATCCAGTTTCATTTTTTTTGTGTGTCTATCCAGTTTTTTCTCTACCATTTATTGAAAACATTGTCTTTATCTCATTGTATATTCTTGCCTCCTTTGTCATAAATTAATTGAACATATAGCTGTGGTTTTATTTCTGGGTTCCTTATTGTGTTTAATTTGTCTACTTGTCTGTTTTTATGCCACAACGACTGTTGTGATTATGAGCCTTGTAGTATAGCTTGATATCTGGTAATGTGATTTCTTTAATTTTGTTTTTTTTTCCCAAGATTGCTGTGGCTATTTGAGGTCTTTATGGTTTCATATTTTAAGATTAATCTAGTTATGTAAAAAATGCCATCGCTATTTTGGAGTGATTGCATTGAATTTGTAGATTGTGATGGATAGAATCAATAGTTTAACAATATTAATTCTTACTATCCATAAGCATGGTATATTCTTTTATTTATTTGTATCTTCTTCAACTTCTTTCTTCAATGTCATAATTTTCTGAGTACAGGTCTTTTACCTCTTTGGTTTTATTCCTAGGTATTTTATTCTTTGTCATACAATTGTAAATGGAACTGTTTTCTTAAATTTTTTTTCTGTTAATTTATTATTGGTGTGTAAAAATGCAACCAATTTTTGAATAGTAATTTTGTATCCTGCTACATTACTGAATTAATTTATTCTAATATATTTTGGTGGATTTTTTTTTTAGGGCTCTCTCTATATAGTATCATGTCCTTTTCATCTAATGACTGTTTAATTCTTTCTTCCCTATTTAGATACTGTTTATTTCTCTATTTTTGTCTGATTGCTATGGCTAGGATTTCCAATGCAATGTTGAATAAAAGTGGTAAAAGTGAACATCCTTGTCTTGTTCCTGATCTTAAAGAAAAAAAAAAACCTTTCAGTTTTTACCATTCAGTATAATGTAGTGTGGGTGTGTCATATATGGGCTTTATTATGTTGAGGTATGTTCCCTCTATACCCACTTTTCTGAGAGTTTTTTTTAAAAATAATTTTATTGTTTGAAAGAAGGTGAGAGAGACAAGAGATAGAGACAGAGAGAGAGAGAGAGAGAGAGAGAGAGAAAGAATGGAGGAGGGTCTAGAATAGTCTCCATAGTTGTACATTGTTAGTTGTGACATGGCTTCATTCCACACAGGTGGATGTGGGCCATGTGGAGAGGGAACTGATCTGGGGTCCTCCCACATGGGAGGCAAGAACCTTCACCATCACCCTGGCAGTTACTGGTTGTGCTGCAGTTTAACGTGTAGGTTTACAAGAGCTGAGGCCAGGAATTGAACCCTGGACCTCATGATTGTGATATAAGAGCTTAGCCACTGAGTTATCCTGGCATTCCCTTTTCTCAGAGTTTTTTTTATCATAAATAAATGTGGAGTATTGTCAAATGCTTTTTCTGCATCTATTAATATCATATGAGTATGATTTTTATCTTTCATTGTGTTCATGGTGTATTATGTTTATTGATTTAGGAATATTGGGCCAGCATTGTAGCTCAGGAAAAAAAATTCTATTTGATGAATTTCTGAATTCATTTTTCTAATATTTTGTTGAGGACTTTTGCATCTTTGTTCATTAGGGATACTGTTCTGTAATTTTATTTTATTTTTTAAATATCTTTGGTTTTGATATTAGAGCAATACTGGCCTTGTAAAATGTATTTGGAGGCCTTCCCTTCTCTTCAATTCTTTGGAATAGTTTGAGGAGTATAGGTATTAAGTCTTCTTTGAATGTTGGGCAAATTCATCTGTGAAGCCATCTTGTCCAGAGGTTTATTTAATTGTGTTTTGATTACTGATTTGATTTCATTAGTAGTTAGTCTGTTTAGATTTTTTTGGTTTTTTTTGAATTGGCCTTAGAAAAAAAAATGTTTTTTAATTTATCCATTTCTTCCAGGTTGCCCAATTTGTTGGCATATAATTATTCATAGTATTTCCTTATTTTTCTGTGCTGTTGGTTGTCACCTCTTCTTTTTTGTTTCTGATTTCATTAATTTGAGTTCCCTCTCTCTTTTTCTTGACAAGTCTTGTAAAATGTCTGTCAACTTTGCTTATCTTTTCAAAGAACCAGCTCTTGGTTTCATGGATATTTTCTATTAATTTTTAAAGACAATATTTTGTTTATTTTTACTGTGACCTTTATCTTCTTCTACTCACTTTTGACTCTGTGCTCTTTTTCTAGTTCCTTTAGGTATAAGGTTAGATTGGATAAGATTTTTCTTGTTCCTTGAGGTAGGCCTATAAATTCTCCTGTTAGAATTGCTTTCGCTGTGTCCCATAACTTCTGGTATTTTCATTTTTATCTTTCTCAGGGTATTGTTTGATTTATTTCTTGATCTTATTAATCCATTCATTGTTTAGTAACAGGTGATTTTTTTCTCCATATGTTTGTGTGTTTTTTAGTTTTAGTCTTTTTTTTTGGTAATTGATTTCTAGTTTCCTATTGTTGTGATCAGAGAAGATGCTTGATATAATTGAAATCTTCTTAAATTTATTGAAACTTATTTTGTAGCCTAACATGTGGTCTATCTTGGAAAATTTTTCATGTGCACTTGAAAAAAAATGTATTCTCTGCTGTTTTGGTGTAAAATGTCCTAAACATATTAAATAAGTTCAGCTGTTATAATGTATCATTTAAGGGCACTGTTTCCTTGTTGGTTTTATTTCTGGATGATCTATGCATTAATGTTAACAGGGTGGTAAAATCCCCTATTATGGCCTATTTCTCTTTTTATGCCCATCAACATCTGTGTTATATATATATATATTTTTAGGTGCTCCTATATTGGGTGTGTAGATGTTTGAAAGATTTATGCCTTCTTGTTAGATTGACCCCTTTATCTTTATGAAATGTCCTTCTTTGTCTCTTGTTACAGCTCTTGTTTTAAAGTCTTTTTTGTCTGATAAATATTGCTACATCCACTTTTCTTTTTCATTTCCATTTGCATTCCATTTTTTTCATCCCTTTATTTTCAGTTTCTGTGTATCTTTCTATCTGAAGTAGGTGTCTTATAGGCAGTATATGTATGAGTCTTGATTTTTTTCCCCCATTCGGCCTTGCTATTTCTTTTGATTGGACCATTTAGTTCAATTACATTTAAAATAATTAATGATAGGTATGTAGTTAATTCTATTTTATTGTCTTCTGATTGTTTCTGTATTTCTGTTTATTTAGCATTCTGTTGATCTCTTTCTTATATGTTGATGACTTTTTTTTTTAAAGATTTATTTTTATTGTTTTTGACAGAGAGAAAGATACAGAGACAGAGACAGAGAGAAGGGGAAGGACCCAGAACAGTCTCCATAGTTGCACATCATTTGTTTTTTCACATAGTTTCATTCCACAGGTGGGAGTGGGGCTGCACAGGGCAGGAACTGGGCCGGGGTCTTCACCCCGGTGAGAACTGAACTGGGGGCACTCCCCAGTTCAGCATATGGGTCCACATGGGCCGGGGCCGGGATTCAATTCTTGGTCCCTGGTGCTGCAAAGTGAGCACTTAACCCACTGAGCCATCCCGGCTTCCCCCAGATGACTTTCTTTAGTGCTGTGTTTGAATTTCTTTTTATTTGTTGTATATTTCTTACAGACTTTTAATATGTGATTACCTTGTGCTTTCTTATAGCAAGCTATATTTTTATAAATGGTGTTTTGAACTCCATGTCTGATAGATTACTAATCTACATTTTGTTTACTTTCTTTCTTGGAGTTTTGTTCTGTTTTTCTTTTGTAGCATGATTTTTTGTCTCCTCATAGTGGCTGACTTCCTGTACGTGTTTGTGTTTTAGGTATATTAGTCTCTTGGTCTTATCAGAGTGGCCTAATGTAGTAGGTGTCCTGCGGAGTTCACTGTTGCAATCTCTCTGGCAACCTAAACCAGGTGCTACAGGAGTTTTCCCAGTGTAGATTGTGTGTGCCCTCCTGTTGAAGTTTACCCTTGATTGCTGTTGGCACATCAGTGGGTGGGATTAAACTTCAGGGTGATGGCTGTGAGGAATGGTTGTGACCACAGCAAGCAAGCTGCTGTGCAGGGGCTGAATCCATGGAGCAGTATTTGCTTTGGCAAGGCTCTGGTACCTGCTGTGTCTGCCTTTTGGGTGTGTCATATGTGGAATTGGTTGGTTGTGCTCTAGTATGGTCTGGAGATGGCCACTGAATGTGTTGATTCTGGGGCCTTTTGGGAGGGGTTCTGGTGCAGGACAATTTGGTTGCTGCCTGTGTCTAACCAAGGGCTACCCGGTAGGACATACAATGTGATCTGAAGTTGGTACTACTTATGCTAGTTTGAGAGTGAGTAGGTTGCAAAATGAAGCTTGCTGTCACTAGTACTGCACTTGGGGCTGCTTATCAAAAGGTACAGAGTATGCAATAGCTAACTGTTTCTTGTTTGGGGTAGACCTTTGAGAAATTTTAGGAAAGTCGGCAGCACAGCCAAAAAAGTCCACTTGTTTGGAAAAGCCACAGGGAGAGGTTCAGGCCATGTGCTTGAGTGTGTAATGTGGGATGTCCATCTAAGGGAATCACCAGGGTCAGGTGAAGGGTGTTAGCAAATTCAATGGAGAGTTTAGATTTGATACCCACATGTGCCTGCTGACTGGGTTCAAGGAAAGCACAACAAAGGAACAATAGTGTCTTCCAGGAATTCTGTCTCCAGCGAGACCTGACTTTTTCTCTGCTCCTCCATTTCTCACCCATAGCTAGTAAATTAAGCTTCTCCCCATAAGTCGCTGGTGCTTTTTGAGCTGCTGCCACAGCACTTGAGTTTAGAGAGAGTGAATTTTTGAGTGAGTCTGTGTGTTTCTTTTATGACCTGCAGCCCCTAGGTCTCCAATAGCCCTTCATCTTACTCAGCCACAATCTCCACTGGTTTTCACAGCCAGATGTTACCAGGTCTTCTCTCCCTTGCATGGCAGCCATGAGCTAGGGAGCCTAGTATGGGGCTGGGACCACTTGACCCTCAGAGGGGACCTCCATATCTAAGATATCCACCTCATTTCTTAGCTGCCACACTGTGTATGTGGGACCTGCCCATTCAGCATCTCCATCCCTCCTGCAAATCTCATCATAACTTATTTATATTCTTAGTTATAAGACTTCTTTTTAGCTAGTGTTAAGGTGCTTCTCAATGATGGTTGTTCTATAATGTAGTTGTAGTTTTAATGTTGTTCTGGGAGGAGGAAAGTCCAGTGTTCATTTATCAGTGTTCTGTTATCATGACTGGAAGTCAGAATTGATCTATTAATGATTAAGGGAATTATGTAGAAATGCCTTACTATGATGTTAATTCCTATTTATAATTCTGTTAAAGGTTTTTTTTTTTTTTTATATTTTGTTGCTATGCTAATACTAGTTATAAGCAAGTTTAGAATGCTTCCATATTTTTGAAGGAATTTTCATCAATATTCAATATATTGATAAATATTTTTATTTTTTGCCTTGAGCTTTTTTCATATTAATGCAACTATTCTACTAATTAATATATCCATCATATAACATATGCTTTCTGTCTAGTATTTTACTGCTATTTAGTTGCATGCTCTGACTCTTAATATTTCTGTCCTTATAATGTGGATGTTTGAGCTATAGATGATTTGTGATTATTGACATATGTGAACTCATTTCCATATCATATTTTTTATTTCTTTTGTTTTGCTTTTCATATGTTTAACCTTGCAAAGGGTCACCTTCATTTATGCCATACATGCTGCCTTTTCAATAACTACAATATAGTTTATTAAGAAAAGTTACACACAGAGAAACTGCAAAGTACAAATAGTCTCTAAAGAGCTAGGAGGATAATATCTCTTTTGTCTGTATCAGAGAACTCTATTGAATTTAATTTTTTTGTCAATAGTATTTACAGACTATTGAAGATTCCAAGCGGGAGATCATTAGAGATTCTAAGCTTCTACTTTTTATGCTTTCAACAAACATTTAGAAATATGTGTGCACACACATGTACAAGCATTTCAGAGAAAATCTTGATTTTTGTTCCTTAAATGAGGACATATGCTTGAAATTGTTCATTATTATTACTCAGAACTCTGTGTTTAAACAAAAAAAGTACTTTAGTTAGATTTGAGTCCTGATTCTTACAATTAGTTTTATGTAATTGTGGAAACTTAATTTTGACTCTTAATTTCTTTTTTTTTTTTTAAGATTTATTTTTATTGTTTTTGACAGCGAGAGAGAGAGAGAGTGAGATGCAGAGACAGAGAGAAGGGGGAGGGCACAGAACACTCTCCATAGTTGCACATCATTGATTTTTTCACATAGTTTTATTCCACAGGTGGGCTTGGGGCTGCACAGGGCAGGAACTGGGCCAGGGTCTCACCCTGGTGAGAACAGCATATGGGTCCACATGGGCTGGGGCTGGGATTCAATCCTCAGTCCCCGGGGCTGCAACGTGAGTGCTCAACCCACTGAGCCATCCCAGCTTCCCCATGACTCTTAATTTCTGTATGTGTAAAGAGGAAGATAATCATAACCATATTATTTTAATATTATTGATTAATACATAAAAGCCCTAGATTTATGCCTAAAATTTATTAATCATTTGAAAAATCTAATTCTGCCTTTGTCTTTTTACTTGCGCACTACATTATTGTGATATTTTATATCCATTTAATATGTGGTAGTTTAGTACTTAAAAAAGTTTACTTATTAAAAAACCAAATTTGTCTTTCAGTATGATTATATGGGCTCTGAAGTGGCATTTGCAACTGAGAATGTTGTCTATATCTTTGGTCTTATCAATACTGTAAGTATTTGTGTTTCACATTTAAATAATAAACATTTCTATTAATGCAGTGACATTGTTTGATAAATAGCATTTACATTTTTATAAAAAGTATATATTACCAACCAGTGGATTTCATTTCCAAATAACAGTAAATTGAATGTATTAACATTATGTATAGTGTTATAATGTTATGTTTATGATTACCTAAACTGTATATCATGTATCTTCTGTTTTCAGATGATTTCCCAGCTTAAAGTGACTGTTAGGCTAACATCTTTGGAGCTCTGGTCAGATCAAAATAAGATTCCATCTAACGGGGATGCTAATGAAGTACTACAAAGATTTGTGTCATGGAAAGAAAAATTCTTGTTTCAAAGGTCCCATGACATGGCATTCTTATTAATGTAAGTACCTTATTTGCATTGATACCTCAATTTTTTTTTATGTTAGCTATCAAAATTATAATATATATAAATTTATTATGTATAATGACAAGACATCTCAGAAAAGAGTTTATGAGTACTGTGTTGGCAATGTGCAAAAATAAAAATAAGATAACAAGGTAAGATACTAAATTATTGTAGGCCACTATTTTCAGAGTGGTCTATTTACCTATGGAAATGTAATGAACTGGACAATATAAAAAGCCTTGGGATAAACATGGGGCTTCTGTGATTTTAAATATTTTTTTTAGAGGAAAATAATTAAAACTATCATTTTAACATTAAATAAAATAAAAATAAGTAACAAAATGCAATAATGCAAATAAAACTTGATACAATATAAAACATACAAATGGTGATGTGCTTAATTTCTTGTATTTCTATATTGACCTAAGGTGTAGCTGTTTATCTACATGCCCTATTTCCTTCAAGAACCTTTATATAGACTTTTGTTTTAATCATTTAAAAGCATTAGACATAATATGTAATATTCGTGTTTTAAAGTAAACATAGCTTTATTAAGAAATTTAATTCTTAGAAGGTCATTAAGTTATTAATAATTTAAAATGCATTTATCCACAAGAAAAATTTTATTATTTAGTTATAGGAACTATTCCAATTATGTGGGAGCAACATATCATGGAATGGCATGTGACCCAAAGCTTGCTACAGGAATTGCTCTGGTATGCATTTTATTCCTAGCTCTTAGTAGTTATATAGGTTTTTGAAAGTTAATATTCACTTCAAAGAATGGAAATACATATAGTGTATTTACCATGATCTTTTGACAAATTTTTAGAAAATGCTTTTTTATAGATTTGAAACTGAAATGTCATAATTAAAAAAAAAATTTTATTGTGGTGAAATACATATAACAAAATATACTACGTTAACTATTTTTAAGTATATAGTTCAGTAGCATTAAATTTACATAGTTGTGAAACATATCTCCAGAGATTTACATTTTACATAACTGAAACTATTGTAACCTTTGAGCTATGTGGCCCTATTTTTGAAACCCTCTAACTCCTGGCAACTTCTGATCTATTTTCTGCTACTCTGAGTATGACATTTTTAGATTCAACATACAAGGGAATTTTGTCTTTGTCTAACTTGTTTCACTTAGCATAGTATCATTCAGTTATAGCCATGTTGTTTTCATTATTTTTATGGCTGAAATAATATAATACAATATAATATAATATAATATAATATAATACAATATAATATAATATATAATATAAAATAAATATATTTCCTTTTATCTATTCATCTGTCAATGGACACCTAGGTTGTTTCCATACCTTGGCTATTGTGAATAATGCTATAATGAAGATAAGAGTGCAAATATCTCTTTGAGATAGGCTGGTACAGATGTTATTACAGTTTTTGCAGTGTTGAAATTTGCTGTTTGATATCGGAATACATTCTTTAATAAATGTGGTTATTTTAGACATCATTTTAATGCACATTTTTTTCTTTATATATTTTTTTCTAATGATTTATTATTTGCTGCTTATTTCATATTTACTTAAGACTATGAAAATGATGTTAGACAAAAAGCAAATTTGAGTGCTTTTCTTATTCGAGTTCAAAATGGATCATAAACAGTGAAGACAACTTGCAACATCACAACGAACTGCTAACAAATGTACAGTGCAGTGGTGGTTCAAGACATTTTGCAAAGGAGACAAGAGCTTTGATGATGAGGAGTGTAGTGGCCGGTCATCAGAAGTTGACAATGACCAATTGAAAGCAATTATAAAAGCTGATCTTCTTACAACTACATGAGAAGTTGCCCAAGAATTCAATATTGACCATTTTATGATTGTTCAGCATTTGAAGCGAATTGAAAAGATGAAAAACTTGGTAAGTGGGTGCCTCATGAGCTGACTGAAAATAAAAAAAATCATTGTTTTGAAGTGTTGTCTTCTCTCATTCTACGTAACAACAGACTATTACTTGATTGGATTGTGACATTTAAAAACCTCGATTTTCTATACCAACTGGCAATGGCTAGCTCAATAATTTGACAGAGAAGAAACTCCAAAGCACTTCCCAAAGCCAAACTTGCACCCAAAATGTCATGGTCACAGTTTGGTGGTCTGCTGCCAGTCTAATCCACTACAGCTTTCTGAATCCCACCAGCAGAACCATTGCATCTGAGAATTGTGTTCACTAAACCAATGAGAGTCACTGAAAACAACAACACCTGCAGCTGGCATTGGTCAAGAGAAAGGGCCCAATTCTCCACGACAACACCCAACCACACATAGCACAACCAATGCTTCTAAAATTGAACAAATTGGGACTATAATTTTTTTTTGCCTTATCTGCCATATTCACCTGACCTCTCATCAACCTACTACCACTTCTTCAAGTATCTGGACAACTTATTGTAGGGAAAATGCTTTGACAATCAGCAGGATGCAGAAAATGCTTTCCAAGGGTTATTTGAATCCCGAAGCATGGGCTATTATGCTACAGAAATACACAAACATTTCTTCTTGGCAACAATATGTTAATTGTAATGGTTTCTATTTTGATTAATAAAGATGTGTTTGAGGTTAGTTATGATTTAAAATTTGTGGTCCAAAACTGCAATTAATTTTGCATCAACCTACACCATGTCATTTTTTTTTAATTATTTTATTTTTTTTATTGTTAAATATAATGGGGTGGCATTGGTTTGTAACAATCAGATAGTTTCCAGATGTACAAGTCCCCATCACATCATTCTTGCATTGCATCATGTGCCCACCACCCAGAATCAGCTTCCCTTCCATCACCATACATCTGGTGCCCACTCCCACCTCCCCCTACTACTCTTCCCTTCCCCCTCTCCCCCCCTCTCCAGGTAACCAGCAAACCATTGGATGTGTCCATAATGCTGGTGCCCTCTCCCACCTCCCCTCCCTCTCCTTTCCCCCTTTATTTTGGATATGTACCCAGAAGTGGGTTTGCTGGATCTATATGGTAGTTCTACTTTTAATATTTTGAGGAACCATCATACTGATTTTTATATTGCTTATACCATTTTATAATCCTACCAACAATTCACATTATAGTCATCAAAACATCACCAACACTTGTTATTTTCTGTTCTTTTCTTTTTATAGCGGTCAATCTAATTAATATGAGGTAATATCACATTGTGGTTTTGATTTGCATTTCTATGATTATTAGAGACATTGAACATCCATTAATATGCTTTTTAGTTTTCTGTATATCACAGAAATGAATATGCAAATCCTTGGCCTATTTTTTTTACTTGAGCTATTTGATTAATTGTTGTTAAGTGATAGTTCTTTATATATTAGGGATATCAACCCCTGATCAGATATATTATTTGTCAATATTTTCTCCCATTTTGTAGGTTGCCTTTATTCTCTGCTAATTTGTCCTTTGAAGCACAAAAAGTTTAAGTTTGGTGTAATTCTATTTCTTTTTTTCTTTTTATCTTTTGTTTCCCGTGCTTTTGGTATTACATTCAGAAAATCATTGTCAAACTCCATGTCATCAAATGTTTCTCCTGCTTTCTCCTAGAAGTTTTGGCTCTTAAATTCAGACCTTTATCCATTTTTGGACACGATGTAATATGATTCCAACTCCTCTTTTCCATGTGGGTGTCTCGTTTTCCCATCACAACTTACTGAAGAGCCTTATCATTTTTGCACTGAGTATTCTTTTTGAAGAAATTGACTTTTTCTCATTTGTATCCTTGTCATGGATCATTTGACTATATATGTGAAGGTTAGTTTCTAGGCTATCTATTATACCTCAGTGATCTATCTACAGGTTTGTCTTTAGGCCAGTAGCACACTGTTTTGAGTCCTTTCATTTTGTACTATGTTTTGAAATCAATCAGTAATTGTGAGTTCTTCAACTTTGTTCTTTTTCAAAAATGTTGCGGTTATTTAGGGTTCCTTAAGATTCCATATAAATTTGAGTCTTTTTTTTTTTTCTTTTTCTATTTCTATCAACAAATGATGTTTGGATTGTTGTAGGGATTGCATTGAAGCTGCAGATCACTTTTGGTAGTAATGACATTTTAACAATATTATGTCTTTGTGTATTTTGTAATTTCTTTCAGCAATATTTTGCAGTGCTTAATATACAAGTCTTTCACCTCCTTCTTTAAACTTATTCCTAAATATTTCACCCTTTTGGATGCTACCTTAACTAGAATTATTTTCTAAATTGAGATTGCTCATTGTAAGTATATAGAAACCAATAAATTGTGTTGATTTTATATCCTGCAGTTCTTTATTATTTCTAAGAGTTTCTTTTATGTGGGCTCTTTTGTGTTATCTACATTTGGGGATCATGTCAGCTGTGAACAGATTTAATCTTTTTTAAGATAGAAATATTTTATTAATTTTATTGTTTAATTATTTTGGCTAGGTCTTCCAATATTATATTCAGTGAAATTGGTGAAAGAGAACAACCTGTCTTATTCTTGGTCTTAGAGAAAAATCTTTCAGGATTTTACCACTGAGTATGATGTTAGTTGTGAATGTTTCATATATGTCATTTTTTTATGTCGAGGTAGTTTTTTAAATTTTATTGAGTGTTGTTTATCACAAAATGATGTTCAATCTTGTGAAATGCATTTTCTGCATTAACTGAGATGATCATGTGGATTTTGTCCTTTATTCTGTAAAAATGGTATTATATTGATAGATTTTCCTGTTAAATAATTGTTGTATTCCAGAAAAAAAATACACTTGATCATAGTGCATAATCTTCTTAATATGTTATTGAGTTCTGTTTCTGAGTATTTTGTTGAGGATTTTTTTTGTTGAGGATATTTCTATCAATATTAATCAGGCATAATGGTCTGTAATTTTTTCTTGTTGAGTGTTTTGGTATCAGGGTAATACTGATCTTATAGAATGAGTTTGCAAATATACCTCAGTTTTATGAAAGAGTTTGAGGAAAATTGATATTATATCTTTGTTAAATGTTTGGTAGAATGTACCAGTAAAGCCATCAGATCCTGGGCTTATTTTTATTATTGGGAAGTTTTTGATTACTACCTCAATCTCCTTACTTGTTATTGGTCTGTTCATATTTTCTGTTTCTTCATGATTCATCATTGATAGGTTGTGTGCAACTGGAAGTTTATCTTTTTCTTCTATCTTATTAAAAAAACTGAATGTAGTAAGGTTGTTGAATGTTGGCCTCAAATATACTGAATACAGTGATGTGCTGAATAGTGGCATTTAGGTCAGCAACAGACTGCCTATATAATGGTAGTCCCATAAGATTATAATGGAGCTGAAAAATTCCCATAACCTAATAAGGTTGTAACCCTTGTCACACCATAGCATAAGACATTACGTGTTTGTGGTGATGCTGATATAAATAAACCTGCTGTACTGTTGGTTGTTTGAAAGTATAGCAATACAGTACATAATACTTGATAATGAAAATAAACACCTATGCTATTGGTTTTATGTATTCACTATATTATAGTTTTTATTATTATTTTAGTGTATACTCCTTCTACTTATAAAAACAAGTTTGCTGTAAAATATGATACTGTGCTGTACCACCAGAGCAGCCTCATACATCTTGTGTTTACTGTATCTCTTGATTGTGGAATTTTCTTTTATGCTTGGTCTACTCTCACATTGTTTTGTTCATCATGGCTCCTAAGTGTACAAAATCACTGCTAATGTTGCCAGTAAGTGACCACTTTGAATGACTGACCTGGAAACAAAATTAAGAGTGAGTGAAAACTACAAAGGAGGAAAATTAGTTATGGTTATTGCCTGTCAATCAGGCATGTCCCATCCCACCATAGCTATGATCTTGAAGAACAAACAAGAACAAAGTTACAGAAGCTGTTAAAGGATCTGCTTAATAGAAGGTGATATTTATATCTGGAATTTATTTTAGATTTGTAAGCCCGGTTCACCATTTAAAAATCAATTAATGCAATCTATCCCATCAGTAGACTCAATAAGAAAAATCATATTATGTCAATAAATTTAGGAAAAGTATTTGGCAATATCCAATACCATTTATGATAAAAAAATAACAAACTAAGAATAGAAAGGAACTTCCTCAATTTGAGAAAGAACATCTACAAAATACCCATAGCTGAACATCACTACTTAGTTGTGAGAAACAAGATTCTTTCTCACTAAGATTGAGAACAAGACAAGAATGTCTGTGAGGATGCAAACCAACAAGAACTCTCATTCATTGTTGATGGGAATACAAAATGGCACAGTCATTGTAGAAAACAACGTAGCAATTTCTTATGAAACTCGACATGCTCTTACCATTTGATCCAGATATTGTTCTCTTTGGCATTAACCCAAATGATTTGAAAACTTATATCCACACAAAAGCTGCACATGAATGAGTAGAGCAGTTTTATTCATAATTGCCTCAAATTGGAAGCAACCAAGATGTTTAGTAGGTGAATGGGTAAACAAACTGGAGTAATTTTATATAAAAAATATTATTCAGTGATTGAAAAAACAATCAAGTTATTAAATGACATAAAACTTAAGTGGTTAGTAAAAGAAACCAATTTTAAAAGGCTAAACACTGTATGATTTCAACTCTATGATATTATGGAAAAGGAAAAAAATAATTGGTTGTCAGGGATTTGTGCTTGCTCACATCACTATTTCTTAAGGTTTTCGTGTGTGTATGTGAGTGTTCATGTGTGTTTAAGACAAAGTAAATGCATTTGCAAGGGGTTATAGTATTCTGCCTTTAGAAAAAAATTTAATTTGACTTTATCTCCTAAAAATATTTCTGAAGTAAAAGCTGCCAATTAACTCTTAAGAATTTGTATATTTCCTCCCAGTATTCACTGGGAAAGTAATATAGTTACTGAAACAATGCATATTATTCTCAAAACATTTAAAGTTTATTAGAATTTAAATCAGTGACATGTGATAAAAACATATATTAGCATTAATTTTATATTGTTTCATGTCAATGTATTTGCATTAAAAATACTGTTTCTCAAAAAATAAAATTTATCCATTTTTTGTTTTTCTTACTTCTAAGAAAATAATGAGCTTTAGTATACTAGTCTCCTAAATTTGTATTTGCATTTAGGTAATACACCCACAAGTTATTGAGAAGATCAAAGGGGTAAAGAAGTAACTTAGGCAATACATATCTTTTTTTTTTTTTGTATTTAGTATCCAAAAGGAATAACTTTGGAGGCATTTTCAGTTGTTATGACACAGTTGCTTGGAATTAATCTGGGATTAACATATGATAATACCTACAATTGTTACTGTCCAGAAACTACATGCATTATGAATCCTCAAGCAATGTAAGGTGTCATTTTTAAAAATCAAATCTGTATTTTCTTTTAAGAAATGTTTGTAGTAGTTCCTGAGGCATAGTATTTTGCAATATAACTTGTGTAAGAATGTTTTTATTAAATATATATGTGCTTATTTGAAGTTTATTAAAGAAAATTAGTATTTGATATTATAAGAAATGTGCTCAATAGTTTTATATTCAATGTTATAGTATATAGAACAAGTTAATGTTGATAATGACGTTCTAAGGTTTACTAGAGTCTTAAGGTGAAATTCACTTATTGATTTAAAAAATATGCAATAAGCATTTACTCTGTCACAGGATTGTGTTTGTTTGTCTAACCAATGGCTAAAAAAAATAAATGTATTAAATATCTTAGTTCATCAGCAACAGAATTTAAAATGTGATCCTAAGAATATACAAGATATGAATAGCTTATGATAGGTGCCAAGAAATAAATAGGGAATATATGGGGAGAGAAAACATTCTAATAAAGTGGTATAGTAAAGTTTCTCTGAAGAAATAATTATGTTGGGACCTGAAAGAGAAGGAATGAACCTTTACGTAAAGAACTTATTGAAAACTTTTTGTAGTAAGCGAGTGAGTAATTGCAATAAAAAGATTGACTGAAAGGTTAAAAATGGAAAAAGAAAAGAAATACCTGGGAGTACAAGAAATAATATATAAAGCATTAGAAAATGAAAGTAAAATACAACAAGGCTAAAGAACAATGAGCCAGGAGCAGTCTAGGAGGTAACATATAATATGTAGAATAGAGCCTGATTATGTAATCATGATGTAAGAGTTGAGATTTTATGATCAATGCTATAAAACACATTTTAAATTCACTTATGCAGTATGAATAATAAAATTATCTTAAAATAAATATGAACTGTATCAGAGGGAACAACAATGTAGCAATCTAGATGAATCAATCTCATAATTACAGCAGTTTAAGATTGAGCAAAATGTCAAGAATTATTTATATGTTTTTGGATGTCACAAATTATTAGCAGATATTGAAAGAAGCACATATTTTAGAAAAAGAGAAAAATGAGGATAAATTTTGAGGCAACTTGTATATATTACATTGGGGGCTCTGAATCATCATTCATAGCAGAGGTAAGTGAACAGTTGTATAGGTCAGGTTCTCAGAGGGCAACGGATCTAGACAGTATGAACCGTCAGCATATTGATAAGAATTACAACCACAAACAGATCATTTATAAAGAAGTTGAAAAGATTAAAAAGAGGTGCCTTAAGATGTAGCTCTGCATACTTCTTATATTTATAGGCTAATTGAGGAAAAGGAGTGACAAGGAAGAATAGAAACAGAATGGAAGAAATTATTAGGATAAGATCAAAGGATGGAGTCTTACCTATGGTGGATTGCCTTCTAAGAATAAGAGAGCTAGAAAGAGAATTGACTTTGGGTGGTGAACACACACTTTATTATATAGGTGATGTATTATAGAATTATATATTGAAAACCTATATAATTTGAGTAACCAGTGTCACCCCAATAAATTTAATAAATATTAGAAAAAAAAAATAAGAGAGAGGACGGGAGCCAAATGTTACAAGTATGAATATAGTATTTTAGTCTCCCCCAAGTTTCTGACAGAATTTGAGGATAAAACTAGGAAAACAAACAAAAATGCAAAAATGTAGTTTCTAAAACT